>CACKRE030001020.1:35495-45979 GCA_902602495.3 Ectocarpus sp. CCAP 1310/34
GGGGGGGGGGGGGGGGGGCTGAGTTCAACAACCAGTCGGTCGGTAATGTCCTGAGAAGTGCTGGTGGCATCCCGCCGCCACCGCTCTGCCCGAGATGGCTTAGTGGATTGGAGAATTGCCCCATGAGACGAGAGTATGCACAGCACGCTTGCGATATCCCGCCCCCCGCCCCCCGCTGAGGCAAGTAATGGTGCAGCCAACGATGACGTCACCTGTATTCCTCGTTTCGGTGGTCCTGTTTCTTGCTTCGTCCCAACGATTGTATTGTGTTGTACTTAGTTGAGCACGAAGACAGTCCGGAAGATCCTGAGAGACGCCTACAAACACCTCAAGGGCCTGGGCAACATCAACAAGGTGCCGCTCAACTCGACGGAGGAAAGCGTGACGGTGGTGAGTTACATGTAAATAGGTTGCCGCTGTAGCTGTTGGTTGTTGCTGCTGCAGCTTTTGTTGTTGTTGTTGCTGCTGCTGCTGCTGCTGCTGCTGCTGCCGTTGCGTTGTTTCCTGTTTCTGTGAGTCGTTGCTGCTGTTGGTGTTAAGCTTGACGATGGCGGTCCTATTACTAAAGTTTCTCCAGTTGCTGTTGCTGATTTCGCCTCCCTCGAGGGTGCTGCTGGTTCGTCTCACTTTGCTCGGCGTCAAAACTGAACGAATGACGTGAACCAAACCCCGTCCTCCTACGCAAGACTCGAGCCTACAGACGACATCAGGCCTCGCGATGATGTCCCATGTCGTACAACACCGCTTGTCCCTCGCGACGGCACAAACCTCTGCCGAACGAAACGCTGATCAAGTGAAATGCATACGTACGTTGCGATGATAAGGTGGGAGACATCCATGGGCAGCTGGCGGACCTGGTGTGTCTGATGAACCACAACGGCCTTCCGTCGGAGACGAACAAGTATATCTTCAACGGAGATTTCGTAGACCGCGGCTTCCAGGGGGTGGAGGTGTGTCGGAGATTTCGTGTGTGACTGCCGTACTGTGGGTGTTGTTTTGTTAGGTTTGATTGTGCACCCTTCTTGGCGCACCCTTTTTTGGGTGCCTTTTGTGCACGCCGTTTCGTGCTTATTTTTTTGCATATTTATTTTCGAACGTTGTCAGGGCAACCTTTTTGTGGCCCTTTTCCGCGTGTCGGGTGCCGTTCCTGTTCGTCCAACGCCCGCGTGTATTGTACCTCTTGCCTGCAGCTCTGGCGCGTATGTGCATCTCTTGCGTACACTCAATAGCATGCAGTACCTCGAAAAGGGTAAACCGGTACGACTTTGTTCGTGTGTACTCTCAATGGTACTTGTGCGTACCCTCTTTTGGGCACTTCGGTTCACTCGGTGTGCTATCGTTTGTGTCTCTTGCGCACAAACGTGCCCATGCGGGGAGCGTGCGAGAGGCGGGATGGGGAGGGGGTAGGTGGTAGGGGGCATTGGAAGGAGAGAGAATGAGACACACAGACACAGAGACAGAGACAGAGACAGAGCTCACCCGCTTGTCCCTGCGTTCAAATTCCTCACTGAGTATTAAAACCGGAGTTAAGCTAACCTTTTTTTTTCTCGTCGCCTGCCGTGTGTGTGCTGCAGGTGCTGGTGCTGCTGTTCCTCCTGATGACGGTGTTCCCGAACAGCGTTTTCTTGAACCGCGGCAACCACGAGGACTTCGGCCTCTGCTGCGTCTACGGGTTCCAGAAGGAGTGCTTGGACAAGTACAACGATGTCGTGTTCAGGTACATAAAAGGCCGGTTATCCGTATTTTTCCGTGGACTTTGAAACAAGGAGCGTGCCGTCTTTAGTTGCGCTATTAATGATGTATGCACAGCTTAGTTCACCCGTGTGGTACGGGGTGTGTGCTCGAGCGCTTGTGAACAGAGAAGATGCGAGGTTCATTCATCACCACGGTATGTAGCAACATTAACATTCCCCTATTATGAACACGGATGCCCCTCCCTACCGCCCACCTTTCCAGCATGTTCTGTGAGATGTTCCGGCACTTGCCGGTATGCTCCGTGATCCACGACAAGGTTCTAGTCATCCACGGAGGCTTGTTCCACCGAGAGGGGGTCACGCTGGCTGATATCGAGCAGGTGTGTGTACCCTGGCGGTCGTGGTTGCGGTGGATGTGTTGGGTTTTGTAGGGGGGTTGGTTATTGGTTGTGGCTGTGGCTGTTGGTGTTGGTGTTGGTGTTTTTATTTCCGCCCCATCCATAATGGCGATAACCTCTCTATTTTCCGTGGTGAGACATGTACTAGACTTGTTTCATCCTGCAGCCTCCTCTTGGCTGTTGCCGTTTCCTGCTGTACACTCCGTCGTTGCCCACCCACTCACCCACCCCGCACGATGATGGTCAATGATCTGACAACTAGGGCATGCAAACATCAGTGCGCCCCCCCTCTCCCCACTTATCCCTCTATCTGCGGGTGCCCTTTTCTGCTGCTGTGTTCTTGGCTCTTACCGCTTCCTCCTGCTGTGTCCCGTTGTTGCAATATCGCACTCGCCTTGTGTGTCCAACACGATGAAATCTGGCCTGGTCAGGTGGAGAGGCTGGACTATGTGGTGCCGGCGAGGAGTGAAGAAGACCGCCAAGACGACAGCAATCTGTCCGAGGCTGAGGTAAGACTACCGTAAATGACACAAGATAACACACCCCCTGGACCGATTTTCAAATCTCGACTTCTCAACAACAGAAAGTGTCACGGCGCCGAAAACGGCGGCGTTGGAACCGTCTTGTCGAGAGCTTTCCAACAATGTATCGTTTCGTTTGTGTATCCTCTTCGTCGGGGAGTAATCGAGCTTTGAGAATTGGTCCAGGGGGTGTGTCATTTTGTGTCATATACGGTATACTGTTCTTGGTCAAGTACAGACTGCGGTCAATTCTCGAAGAACGGGTTTGTGTTTGATTATTGCTAATACACTATTAGGCTTAATTGACTCAAATTAAAGCCCAGCATCCGTCCGGTTTTCTTCCCACTTCACTGCAGAGACTTCGACATATTCCCTTCGACCACACTCCGTGATTGCGTGAACATTTTTCTTAATTACTTTTACTTGCCATTTTGGTTGATCGAGTCTCTTTTTTTGTTGTCTTTTCGTCACGTTAGATCAGCGCTCACAGCATTGGACCACACATACATCCTGCTCTCACCGCCGCCTCACCCAGAGCACTTCTGCAACCCCCCCCCTCCCTCCCTTGCAAAAACACTAATTACCACCTCCCGCAGAGGCGTCAGAAGGACCTCCGCACCATCATGCACTGCGCCTTGTGGAGCGACCCAGACCTGTCGCCGAGCCTGCCCAACCCGCAGCCGAACCCACGAGGGGCCGGGGTCTTGTTCGGCCCCGACTCGACCAAGTCCTTCCTTGACGAAAACGGGCTGGACATGGTGGTGCGGAGCCACGAGTGCGTGGAGGAGGGCTTCGACCTGCCCTTTGAGGACGAGATGGAGGGTGAGGCCAAACTTGTACCTTCGTTAAATCGAAGGTGATAGGTAGATACGCGAGAAGTTTGTTCGTGACCCCGGTCCGGTTTGTAGGGACAAGCAGTATATGCCATTCCTCTTACGTAACGCTCTTTTCAATAACTCATTTCCGTTGCAGTTTGTTTTGATTCGTCTACGAAAACAAACTTAGTTATTAACAGCTTTCTTCTTTGCCGTTACCGTTTTCTTCGCACGATGTATCGGTTGTTTTGTCTCTTGTAATAGTCAGTTGTGTGGCGTTATTGTAAAAGCTGTGCGGTTTGTATTATTATTTATTTTCTATTTGCGCGACGCACGACGTTTTTCTCCGGCGCGGAGTTAACGTAGTTGCGTGTGCACGTTTGCCTGATACCTGCCTTACGGACATGCTAACCGAGCAAAACAAAGGACGTTGAGCGCTTAGTGGCTACTACGCATCCACGTATCACGTGCTCATGATCCTACAGTACTCCTGTAGAATCGCCCACACCCCCTCTGATGATTCCTTGTCTTCGGGCACGACGGCCGCTCGCTTGTACCACGTGTATGTGGCTCTCGTACGCATACATCCGTACGGCGGCGACCGACGATGGTTTTGACGTCGGCAGGGTGCTGCGCGACCATCTTTTCCGCCTCGAACTATGGCGGGAGCATGAACCAGGGGGCCACGATGCGGTTCAGTCTCAACGAGACTGATGACAGCTTCGCCGCGGGGGGGATGAGGTGAGGCATCCTCATGCGTTCATACCTCATTTTTTTTTTCTTCTTTTGACGCAAACTCATCGCCACTACTTTCAAAAATGTGTATAGGATTAACCCTCCTAGTACCCAGTCCCTCCGCAAAAACAAAATGCCGAAAAAATGCTTGTCAGCCGTTGGTGGAGAGGCTACAGTCCCTCGAAAGAATCTGAGCTCCTTGCCAGACAAAGGGTGACTTGGCTTCAGTATGAAAAGTGTCCCCAAAACACGTGGGGACACTTTTCATACTGAAGTGTTTAGTGGACACTTTTTTTACTGAGCCAAGTCAGCAAATTTTTCCAGTACCAGGCGATGTACAGTGTTGCGAACTGGGAGGCACGCGGGTTGGGAGATGTGTACAGCAAGTCAGAGGCCCAGGAGAGGCATCACACAGCGTACCACCTCAGCCAAGCATGATGAACCAAGGGTTATCACGTACGTTGCATACAGCGGAGGCTAGGGTGACTACAGTGCGGTAAATAGGCCTTTGAGTGCTGTGTCCCAAAGTGTCCCCAAAGTGTCCCTCCCGATTTGGGCTTCCAGCACAACGAGGGTTAACCATACTAATGAAGCTTCAGTGTCCAGCGTTTTTTTCTCCCATGCACTGAACAAACTCAAACCCACCCCCTTCGACTGTGGTATTATCTCGAAGGGGTAGTGTTTCTATGAGTCGATGTATGTTTTGTACGTAAGTATGAACGACACGATTTCATCTCTATCCACTGTGCTAGCCTCGTTATTTGCTCAGCTTCCTTTTTTTTTTTTTCGAACGCTCACTGAGGAAGCATGTAGAACAGCAGTCCTTATGATATCCAAAAGTCAAACTGTTGGTTGTGATGTGAAGAGTGGTGTGTTGATGCTTGGCGTGTTTGTTGCTATTTCGCAGCATGTCATCATAGTCGGCGTCGTCGCCGCAGGAGGCGTGCTTGGCGCCGTTGTTCTCCGTGGTTGCGTTGGCGTCGGTTTTCTCGCTTTCTCGCGTGTCTTGGCGAGTGACGCGTCTAGTCTACACAAGACGCGTCAATTTGGCCGGCGGAGTTTCCCGGAAAGATACAACAGGCTGGGACGCGTGCGATTCGACCGTTAGGATGGGAAACATGAGCGCGATGATGAAGGCTGCGGTCGCCCTGTTTCTTTCTTGTGGTAAATGGTTCATCGTCCGCCGTTTATGATGGACAATCATGTACAGCACCTGAAACTTTGAAGATTCTGACGTCACCATGTCTTGGTTGTATTATGTTTTTTCAGGGCCACGTCCCCGGAGGTGCACTACACCGTGTTCGAATACCAACTCACGGCTGCCGACAAAGACCACGGCCATCTGCTCAAGGCTAATCAGGTTAGTCGATTTTGATGACAACGTATCATCGTGGAGCTTCTGGCATAGGACTGGTTGTAGTCTTGCATACGTACATATCTTTTCGTTTTCTATGCGAAGTACAGCTGTGTTTCTGATTTTGTGGTTTTGGCAGGCATGGTGTGTAGTCGTTTTGCCATGGCCACGAACATGCTTCTGTTCCCCTGGGACCCTCAGCAGCACCTGATCTTACGGTGCCTATGAAACCGAAAGTTGAGGGAGAGAAACCGCACCCCGATCCCCCGCTACTTGTTGTTGTTGTTGTCTTCACGTTAAAAACCGTTCCGATCTCTCTATCCCCCGCTACTAGCGGCGGGCAGATCCCATGAGCTCGCCCCCATCTGCTTCTTTTCATTGAGGGTGAGTTCTTTTTGCTTTCTTGTCAACCCGCACCACCGGTACAATACTGCCTGGGATTTGGGCCGGAGACTGGCCGCGCCCTCTCCCGCCAGGTGGTTCACGAGGGGGCCGGAAGCTGTGATCACGGTCGTTAACGACCTGGCGGGAGAGGGCGCGGCCAGTCTCCGGCCCAAATCCCAGGCAGTATTGTATCGGTGGTGTGGGTTGACAAGAAAGCAAAAAGAACTCACCCTCAATGAAAAGAAACAGATGGGGGCGAGCTCATGGGATCTGCCCCCCCGCTAGTAGCGGGGGGTCGGGGTGCGGTTCCTCTCCCTTGACGAATAGAAGTAAATGTGGTGCCAATGGTCGTGTCGTGAATAAAAGTAAATGTGGTGCTGCTTGCGAACAATCAAAAAGTATTGCCATTGAAGGTCCAGAGCCAAACAGTGCAAGCACCAGCATCAGTGGGTACCCGTACATTGCACTACCACAATGGATGTGGTGCAATCGGGCCGTCTGTTGCTAGTTGTTGTTTTGCTCTCTTCCACCGACAAGGCTAAGACTTACGGAAAGACGGTAAGCGTAACCTGGCAATTGCGGTATGGAGGAGTATATCATAAGGAGACGGTAGTGATAAGTATTGTTGTTGTTCCGTCAAGATCCGAGCGTTACAATCATAGAAGCTGCCGTGCCTGTTGCATGTCGCCTGTTGTTTGCTCATGTGGACTAAATCTCGGTGGGCAGAGATCGAGGACTCTCCCTTAAGTATGTGTGCTGAATTAGGCTTGCACTTGAAAAGCGATTGATTGCCTTGTATGTATGTTGTCGATTTTGGTGATTTTACCGAAAAGTATAGTGGAAGAAACGTCAAGTGTATGTAAGTCGCAATGTTTGATTATTAATACTGAGCATAAAGTGGAAGAAAAGTTAGTTTATCTACATCGATCGCAAAAAAATCGCCTTTTTCCGGTACACCAACCTAATGTGTGCTCGGCGTCTTTTTTTGTTTGTCACGTGTGACGTCAGAGCGGCCTGTCATCCCTGGTGCTCCGGAAGAAGCGAGCGCTTACGGCCGCCTTTACGCAGGTGGACAAGCAGGGGGACGGCTTCGTCACAAAGGACAAGTGGTGCCAGGTCATGAGCAACGTGAGTCCCTTGCATCAGCTTTGAGTATCATGTTTGTATCATGACGGGGTGTTTGTTGTCGTTGGCTATGAAATATTGCAGCGTAGTACAGAGTGTAGTGGGACCAGGTAGTGGTCGGCGTGAGTCATCAATGGTCGTTTTTTTGTTTTTGTTGTTGCTGCTGTAACATGGTGAGCGTGGGTCGTGAGTAGTAGTGGCTGTGACTTTGGGTGGTTTAGCTGTTGCTGGTGTAAGTATGATAGGTCATTTGACGACGAGCGTGGTGAGTGGCTGTGGGTTTAGGCGTTCTAGTTGTTGCTGATGTGACCATAATAGGCCACTGGTCGGCGTGAGTCGCGAGTGCACGCGCGTGGTTCTTGTATACCGATGTACGTGAGCACGCAGGTCATGAATTAACTACCCCGTTTGGGCGGTGTCTGTGTCTATCTCGTGTGTGGAGCTGTCAGGCCAGTATTATGTTCATAGTGTGTTGCTGGCGCTTTTTTGTGGACTCAACTTGTGCGTGTGTGGTTTGTGCTTGGTCCTTTGGTGTTAATGTTGTTGCAGGTGACGGGTTTGCAGATCTCGTGGAAGGCGATCTTGAATATCATCGTGGACGAGGAAGACCGCGAAGGGGACAAGATAAACTGGAGGTTAGTAAATTACATGCATATTGCAACGTAGCATAACGTTGCATGTGCACCACGTAGGCATATCTTAGCTTTCTCATGAGGACAAGATTCGCTGGAGATATTCTACGTAAGACGCATGTTGCATTGTATGATGGTGGTGATACATGAGCAGTTGCCATGACGGCCGTGTTGTTTTGCAATGTGTCTCTTTTTTTCCCTGCCCCTTTCGTGATGATCCCCACCCCCCTCTCTCTCGTTCTTCTCTTGCACAAATCTTGTGCCTCTTCAGAGCGTTCATGTCCAAGTTCCACGTGAAGCTTTCAGCGAGGGCCAGCAAGGGCGTGGGCAAGAACGTCGCTATGTTCGACGCCATGTACGCGGACCGCGAAAAGCTGGAGGCCATCTTCCGCTTCTTCGACACGGACGGAAACGGCTCAATTAGCCGCGAGGAGTTCCACAGGGTGAGTGAGGCAGAGACGTTTTTTTTTCATGAAACGGCTGAATCAGGCCATATTTTTTACCTTGTTGGACACGGCCGGAAATGGCTCAATCAGCCGCGCGGAGTTGCACAGGGTGAGTGAGGCAGAGACGTTTTTTTTCATGAAACGGCTGAATCGGGCCATATTTTCCCGCTTCTTCGACACGGACGGAAACAGCTCAATTAGCCGCGAGGAGTTCCACAGGGTGAGTGAGGCAGAGACGTTTTTTTTTCATGAAACGGCTGAATCAGGCCATATTTTTTACCTTGTTGGACATGGCTGGAAATGGCTCAATCAGCCGCGCGGAGTTGCACAGGGTGAGTGAGGCAGAGACGTTTTTTTTCATGAAACGGCTGAATCGGGCCATATTTTCCCGCTTCTTCGACACGGACGGAAACAGCTCAATTAGCCGCGAGGAGTTCCACAGGGTGAGTGAGGCAGAGACGTTTTTTTTTCATGAAACGGCTGAATCGGGCCATATTTTCCCACTTCTTCGACACGGACGGAAACGGCTCAATCAGCCGCGAGGAGTTCCACAGGGTGAGTGAGGCAGAGACGGTTTTTTTTTATGAAACGGCTGAATCGGGCCATATATTTCACCTTGTTGGACACGGCCGGAAATGGCTCAATCAGCCGCGCGGAGTTCCACAGGGTGAGTGAGGCAGAGACAGTGTTTTTTCATGAAATGGCTGGATCGGGCCATATTTTCCCGCTTCTTCGACACGGACGGAAACGGCTCAATTAGCCGCGAGGAGTTCCACAGGGTGAGTGAGGCAGAGACGGGTTTTTTTCATGAAACGGCTGAATCGGGCCATATATTTCACCTTGTTGGACACGGCTGGAAATGGCTCAATCAGCCGCGAGGACTTCCACAGGGTGAGTGAGGCAGAGGCTCTTCCTTTTTTTGCCCATCTTTGATGATGGCCTAGAGCGACATGATGAGAGAGGTACAGCGGCGGAGCTATTTCGCCCAGTAAAGGAAGACAACGAGCCAGCCTGTGTCATGTACCCTCTTCCTGTGCAATACCGGCTAATGCATCAATATCTAAACCGAAATGTATGTAGACTGGTGCCAGCCAGAGACGAGATGCAACGACCGCACACAACACTTGCTTGATTTCGGGCATCCAGGGGGGTGACGCAAGGTGGGACAGGCTTTTCTCCTGGGGTTGACGAATGCGCCTGCGGCCCATGTTTTTCCCACATTTATTTATTTTTCGTTTGGCTAAAGGGGTGCGAGCTACTGAACCAGCAGGCCGGGGAAGGCGAGTACCTGGAGAACATTGACGTCATCCTCGGCGTGATGGACATGGACAACAACGACTCGATCGACATAAACGAGTTCTTCGAGGTGAGTGGGAGGGAGGGAGGGACATGAATAACATGGGTCATTACGGCCGTGTGTCTTGTCTGTCTTGTCTATCTCGTCGTGTCGAATCAGACCAACCATGCCAATCATAACGTCACGTATCATCATTTGTTGGCCATGACCACCGCAGACGGAAGGGACACACGGCCACCGGGGGGAGGGTATCGGTGACATACGGGTAGACATGATGGCACGGGGACGATTGCGATGGACGAAATGGTCGTGTAGTGATTTCTATCTGTGGATTTGCTTGCGTCGACACGGCCTTCGAGACTGATACACACGTGCATGTGTACCGTACCCAACCCGTCTGCATGTACTGTACTCCCGTATGCTTGGCATCAAAGGGGACCACCTCCGTGCGTCACCCGCTTCGGCCCCCTCGTTTTCAATCGCCGTGGCCCCCTTGGTGATCCTGATGATACTAATCATTTCCCCTTTTCGATCCCCCGCTCGCTCCTCTTGTCTGTACTTTGTTTTTTTCTTTGTTACAGGTCTTCCGCCTCGTGGACGCGGCGGATGGAACTGTGGACGGAAAATATGGCTCGTCCTGATCCATCAAACCACGGGCGTTGGCGGCGACTGGCTGATGACGCGCGTTTAGCAGTGGTGCGCAGAAGCTTCCTTGGGGACTCCCCTGCGGGGGGATTTGTCAACGTTCCTTCTTTTCCTCTTTTGTAGTCTGCCCCATGATGCGTTTTGTCTTGTTTTTTTTTTTCCCTCGAACTTGTAACCGTTCTTTCATCTTACATCCCGTGTTCTGTTCTTCTTGGTGCTCGTCTCTTATTTGCATGCTCACTTTGCATGTGGGTATTTTTCTTATAGTTGGTCGTCTTTTTTCGTTTCTCGTTGATTTTTTTGTGTGTCTTGGCCGGGTTGTTAACGCCTTTGACTTCGGAACAGGTTGAGTCACCCTTCGCGTTCCGTCCGTATACATCACGCTTGCTGAGCATCGTCGGTCGATGTTGTTCAAGTAGGTGTCTCCCCCCCCCCCCC
>CACKRE030001020.1:56823-94277 GCA_902602495.3 Ectocarpus sp. CCAP 1310/34
AAGATCGTGACAGCAGCGATACCACCCCGCGTAAGAGAGACGTGCCAGCGTTCCTATTACACGGGCAGGCTCTGCGAACCAAAATTGTTATCTCAAACCTAGTCTACAGCAGTACAGCAGTACACCAAGTTGCTCTTTGTCGGGCTCAGGCGCATCGAAAACAAAAAAAACGAACCTAGAAAACCACAAACCAACCAACAAGAACAGAACCAACTGCCTCCGCAAGTTTTTAAACCACTGAGCCCCCCCCCCCCCCCCCCCCCCCCCCCCCCCCCCCCCCCCCCCCNNCCCCCCCCCCCCCCCCCCCCCCCCCCTCTCGTGCCCCCACAACAACCGCGATACACACGGCACATGCACACCTGTAGCACGAGCTGCTGCTGCTGCAGCTGCGCCAGCGTCACCGCGGTGCCCGAGCCGCCGGCCAGCTCCGCCTGCCCGCCCGCCATCGCGGTCCCAGCAGCCGTCGGAGTGAACCCAGGTACAGTCGCACCCACCGTTTCGTTCGGCTCTCCACCCGCTACCGCTACCGCTACTGTCGCCGTCGCTGTAGAAACCGCCGCCGCCGATTTCGCCGCAACAGCGGTGGCTGTGGTGGCGGCATTCGCAGGGGCGGCGGGGGCAGCGGCAGTAGCAGTAGCGGCAGCAGCGGTGGAGGCAGCAGCGCCGGGCTTGCCGGCGCCGAGAGCCTTGCTGCCGGTCCACTGCTTCGCATCCGCCGTCAAGGTGGAGGGCTTCGTTGCCGTCGCCGCCGTCGCCGGTTTAGCCACTGCTGCGGCAGGCTTTGCTGCAGCCGCCTTCGCCGCTTCTTTCTGAGGAGGAGAGCTCCTGCCGCCGCCACCACGGGCTGCACCTTCACCTCTCCTGCCGCCACCGCCACGCCCTCCGCTGCGCCCTCCGCCGCCGCCCCGTCCGCCGTTGGCCGGTCCCACCCCGTCGCTCTGGGCCCCTCGCCCCCTGCCTCTGCCACCACCGCGCCCGCCACCCCAGCCCCCCTCACCCGAAGATCGTCTTTCATCACTGCCCCATCCTCCCGTGCTCGGAGTCTTGTCCGCTTCCCCCCAACCCCCCGCGTCCTGCGCTGCCGTAGCCCCCGCAGCCGCGTTCCCCCACCCGGAGCCGCTACCGTTCGCATCTACGGTCGCTGACGGTTTCGCCGCCGCCGATTCCCCTGCAACTGTTGTTTTGGTTACTGATTTGGCGCCGTCCCCACTGCCAAGCTGCGGCCAATCCTCTGCAGCGGGAGCAGCCGCCGCCGCCGCCGCCGCCGCCGCCCCCCCGGCGTACCCTCCCCGCCCCCCTCGGCCACCCCTGCCTCCTCGCCCCCTCCCGCGCCTTCCACCACGATCACCGGAACCGTAGGAACTCTCGTAGCTATTCCGTCGGTTGCCGCCGCCCCTCCCCCCATAGGCGCTTCCCGCGTCTCCGTCGCCATGCCGCCCACCCCTTCCGCCCCCGCTACGCCGGCCGCCGCCGCCGCTGCCGCCTCTCCAGGCGCCGCTGCGACCGTCTTTGCCGGTGGGGTTCGACCAGAATCCGGAGGAGCTGGCGATGGGACGTCCCTCCTCTTCCGCCCTGAGCACTTCCTGTCGGGTGGCCACGAAAACCGGGGGGTAAGAGAGGACGCGTTGGGTGTCGAATCGATCGATCACAAAGAGGGAGATAGGTCAGCGTCCACGAAAACCGGGGGGTAATAGAGGACGCTTTGGGTGTCGAATCGATCGATCACAAAGAGAGGTCAGCGTCCGGCTGCACCGCTGCAGAGTAAGTCAGTCCCACGACTTGAGGAAACATGGCCCGTACCACCGTCCGTTTGTCGTCGTCGACCATTTTCTGATCGTACAAGTGCTGTTTTATCAGAAAACCATCCAACACGCCTCCACCCGAGTAAACAGATAGATAGCCACGGCGTTCGCGCGGCATGTAACCGCTGCTGTCGGCTGCATACTCCTTGCACAGGAAACTCTCGCCACGCCTGCCTCGCGATAGTATCCAGCCCAAAAAAATAATGGTCCAAGGGAAACGAACGAGGTGATTGCGAAACACAAGCCGACCCTCTCAAAATGGCGGGCAGTCATCATCATCCCGGCGCAGACGGGCGCGTGAGACGGATACGCACCTCATAACCTTCGTGCCCCCAAGGCAAATCGTCGTCATCGTCGGGATCAACCGGCTTCTTCTTGCGTCGTGCTCTTATCAAAGAAACGCAAAGCACAGCGCGCGCGCGGGGGGGGGGGGGGGTCCGGAAAAGAAACACACAGATGGGGGGGAATTTTCCGAGATCTGTGAAATGCGTGCCATGAGGAAAAATTCCGAAAAGATGTGGAACAAGTCCCAAAAAGTACCGAAAGTGTGGGTGAAACATACTCTAAAAAAAATGGGAGTTTTCGCTACAAAATGTTAGCAGAAAACTAAGAGCACAGACTAAAGAACTCTCAGAACCAATCCACGCCTCGGGGTGCATGTGCACAGAAGACGGTGACATCATCCCGAACAAGGATGCTGGACACGACTCCCCACAAAATAAAGAAAGATACGAGGTTCTCCGAAAAACGAAAAATAAGGCAACCAACAGCAGAGAGCAACGGCGGAGAAACCCGAGGAGGACCTAGTCTGCTGTCCCCATCAACAATGAGCATCAGAACAAAATCGCTACCACGGATTTAGGTTACTGCACGAGTGGCATCGTCACCCCTATTAGCACAAGCAACAGCACCGAACTGGCTCAAAACAACAGTATTATACACACAAACACATGCACGCATTCCGGCTAGTCTGCTTCTGTCCCTCGAACGAGAAGGTGTTGTTTACCATTTTTTCGACCCCCTAATATCTGTAAGGTCGATCTATTTTCGTTCGACAGGCTTGGCGATGCCAAAGAAAGAATACAGACACACACATATGCATGCAGAAGCATGAACACTAGAAGCACTTCTGTTCTTACATGCCGCACTGAGACTGGCGTCTTATCATTTGATCAGCCGGTTTTAGTGCGGCACGATGCTAGATCAACGCACACACACACACACACTGACGTCTTTTCATTGGTCAGCCGGTTAGCGCGGTCGATGCTAATAATTAAACACACACACACACACACACACACACACACACACACACACACATGGCCCATGCAACCCCAACCTTCCTCGCCCACTCACCGCAGCCCCACGTCACCGCTCTTGTTCTTCTTGGGGGAAGGCAGAGCGTCTGCACGCCACCGCCCCACCCCCTCCTCCTCCTCCTCCTCCTCCTCCTCGCCGGACCCCTCCTCTCCGTCCCGCCGCTGCTGCTGCTGCTTGCCGGCACGTGCCATGCCGCCGGATCCGCCGCCGCCGCCCCCTCCCCTGTCGTCGTGCACGAAGAAGGCGCCTAGCTTGGGGATCACGGCGGGGTTCTCGCGGATTGCCCTGCGCTCCTGCGAGACGTCCGAGAATCCGCATTCGATTCGTCGTTCGTGAGAGACTGAACAAAACGGCGGCCATGCCAAGGCGGGGGTGGGGAGGCTGCAGGCAATGGTCGCTCACATGCGGCTAGGCGCGCCGGAAAACACTGCAACGAGGACGTGTACGCCTGGGTTTGCCAAAAATCCTTTACACAACAGCGATACTGAGTAGTGTACTCGTTGCGGCAGCAAGGGACACCTGAATATCTCATGAAGCAACCTAATGTCATCAACACGCATCGATAAACGAGACCTGAATGCCAAGATTTGAAACAACACTTAAGAGACGAGCGGTGTGTAGAATCGACCAGGCCGCAAACGGTGCCCGACCAAACGACCGTAGGGCGAAGGAATAAAAAAAAAAAATCTGTACCAGGAGTTTCAAGCGGCAAAGCCATCCATAACAAGGCCAGCAGGACCGTGCGATAGCCGAGGGCTGCCG
Source organism: Ectocarpus sp. CCAP 1310/34 (assembly GCA_902602495.3). Classification (NCBI taxonomy): domain Eukaryota; class Phaeophyceae; order Ectocarpales; family Ectocarpaceae; genus Ectocarpus; species Ectocarpus sp. CCAP 1310/34. The sequence continues at coordinate 60,708 of CACKRE030001020.1, forward strand.
GCCACGAGACAACACCCACCCCCTTTGTAGCGCCAGGGAACCGGTCCGCCTACTTCCTCCGTGAGAGTGAAAACAGCAGCGCTCACCTGCTTGATCGCGTCTTCCTCCGCCTTCGCCGCCGCGTACTCCGCCATCCGTGCTTCCCTTTCCTCCTCGGTCTCTTCCTCGGTATCCTCGCCGTCGTCGGAACCCCCTCCCCACCCACCCCCGCCTCCTTCGGCCACCTCCTTTTCGTCGGCGGAGCCCCCCCAACCCCCGCCGCTCCCTTCGGCCTCGTGTCCCTCCTGGTCTGCATTTGCACGATTGTTGTTTTGGTGTCAGTGCCGATGTTGTAGGCTGCCGGTGGACTGCACACTTCAGCTCGAGACGCGACGATCACACTAGCCAAGAAATTCCCCGTTGTTCGAGAGTCCGACGAGCCGTTTTCGCTCTCTCTCTCTCTCTCTCTCTCTCTCTCTTTCTCTCTCTCTCTCTCTCTCTCTCTCTCTCTCTCCCTCCCTCCCTCCCTTCCCCTCACCTTCACCCGCTAGTGACCCTCTCTCTTCCGGCTCGCCCCATCCCGTCCCGGCTGCCGTGGCCTGATCCGAGTAGAATACCGGAGCGCATGAGAGAATGAAAAATCGATGAGGGACGCCATATATGCAAATGCAGAGAGTGACTGACCGAATGCAACACGGCTTCTTTTGTAATGCATTAAGCCGCACATTCTATGTAGGCGCGCACTGCTGCACGCTCGACTAATTGTTTGTTCCGCTAGAAGCACGTTTTCTCTTGATTCAGGTATCCTATGAATACGATATTGTACCCCACGACAAGCGTAAGGCAAACTTAAGAAACTGCCTTGTTATCAAGTGCAATACATTTGCCAGCTTCAGGTCAGCTGCTACCGAACTGCCGCAATCCCATTATTCTCAACGGCAGACTATGTGTTAACCTATTCTAGAAGATATTGGAACAACCCGACTTGTTCTAGGGACGAGGCGGTGACTCTACGTGATTGAAGACTGCCCGTTTGTTTTTCTTGTGTTCGAAGCGGCGAAGCGGCAGCACAAGACCACCGTATCAGAAGGTGCCTAGACGCAGGTGTGCACCCACCACATACATAGCTTTTTACTTGCGTGGGATGATCGGCAATTTGTTCGCAACAACAAGATTTGGGAAGCGGAGGTTGGGACAAAGAAGTGCATAGCAACGGTTGGTGGATACATACCTTGCACAAAAAAAGAGCAATGTTCTTGTGCACTGCTTGGGTAACGCCACACGTACCTCGGGGTCTGAGTTGCCCTCCGCCTCTCCCTCCTCTCCGCCCACGGGGGTTGCTCCTTTGTCGTCGCCAATCTCAGTTCCAGCGGCAGAGGACCCGGCTTGGGCCAATGCGGCGATGGCCGGCGCGCCATCACCCTCCTCCTCGGTGTCAGAAGGCGCCGCGCCCGCGGCCTCAGAGACGACGTCTGCATCCTCTTGGTCGGAAATCACCTCGTCGTCTTCTTCCTCGCTGCTCCCCTCGTCCTCCGACATCTTCCTCCTTCTCGACGACATAGTCTGGGCGAGGAGCTAGCTCTCCCTTTGCCTCGCTTGCGTTAGTCCTCCTCGGCTTAGCTTCGGCGGTGCCTCCTCGATCGTACGTTCGGGGTGCTCCGTAGATCGACGGCGTGCTGCCCGTCAGATTCCAGCCGGGAAACAGCCAAGGGCCGGGTACGTTGCCTTGCCACAGCTAATTGTGCCGTTCCCCGTGGGTTGAGAGACGCTGTGATATCGAGTGGTATGTAGAGGCAGCAGCAAGACCTTTACTTTTGTGGTGGTTCACAAAAAGTGTTGGCCCGTGAGAGGGGCGCAACGGATGGCAGAATCAACCGTTGGCTGGTACGCAGGGGGCTCCGTGGAAAAACACAACAGTCCCGCGTCAGGATATTGCATCTGCCACGGGCATCAGTGGAGATAACGCATAGCCTCACAACCCCTGCGGCAAGCAAGCCAATAGTATCACAAGTCCAAAAGCGTGGGTGTGAAATGGCCTCACCATGGCTGAGAAAAGATCACCCAAGAAATAAGAGTCCGTTCCATCGACCTCTGAGCGGGAAATCTTACCGGTCGGTCGCATCATAACCAACAACGAACGCAACGAACGAATACCGTTCGCTGATTTGCATAGCAACTGATGGCGGTTGACAATCTACTGCTCTGCTGATACAACCCTTCCGGTATCGTCACCTAGTCGGGCGTCCACTCCGTAGACCCTGTAAATAATTCAGTACCTCGCCAGGACAGCTTCTTCACCACAATATCTCCGTCACAGGGTCTTTCACTTGTCAAATATTGTGCTGCACCAAAGTTGGCTCGCCCGAAGGACGGGCGAGCGAACCTAGCCAATTTTTTCAACGTTCAATTCGCACTTTTTCCACAGCACTACAATGAAAGGAAAGGGTCATCATCCATTTCTACTACAACTAACTCTGGAAACATAACAAACCGCGCTACTGCTGTAGAAGACTCAGCAGGTCTATCGCGATTACCAACTGACTGAACCGTCGAGGGACCGGGCTTCTCCGGCTACTCTGAAGGACTGACTATAGATACAGAGGACAGCAGCGAGCAGCGGACACACGCCGGGAGAGATCCCGCTCTCACAACATTTTTTCAGGCACACTCCGGTGGTTCGCACATCATCATGCCCCGGACGCAGCTTCGCCGCGCAGGATTGCCAGCAATAACACGGGTGGGTATGGACACAGCGTGTGACTCTCTTTTCGAAAAATGTCACTCCCGCCGTTGGCATTTGTCCCCCCTGGCTCCTGGGCATTTGACATTTTTTGAAGTTTGTCGCTTGTTTGGGATCATACCATAAATGATGTGATGATGATGGTGATGTATCATACGCGCGGCCGACGAACGAGCGTCTGTTGTGCTCGGATCATCGGCTACGGCAACGAAGCCACGACACTTCTTTAGAGTAAATTCAAGTAATTTGCTGGTTTGTTGCATAGGTAGCGACGACGGTAAGTAGTCTAAGCCACGCCCTCCCTCCTGTGAGTGTTCCATCACGAACACCCATTGTTGTCCGAGACCGTAGTGGGCTACAGCAGTATAGTTTTGGTAGGGGGACGTTCCGTCCCTGGGAGGCACATGATTGCGACAAGTTGCGAGATTCACGCTGCGGTAAGCGTTTGTACCCATGATGTTGGGAACAGAAATGAATGGATAGAGAAGGAGTTGGTTTTTCAAAATGCTCACGCGACATCACAGAATGGCTAGATAGTACGGGGATGGATTCATTACATGTACAATAGTCGACAGCATTTAGCAAAAGAAAGTAATCAGATCTATAAGGTTCAGTGCCGTCAGCCGAGACCGGACTCGAGGGTGGGTGTGATGAAGTCCAGTCATGTAATGTTCATTGCCTACGGCCAGATCAAAACGCCGAAGATCATTTCGTGCTACTGCTCTGCACTCTGCACCCCCCAAAACACCTGCTGTTCGGATCACCCTGTGTGTGTGTGTGCTGAGATCCCCTGCTCAGTTGTGTTCGGGAATGAGAGAGTGTGCAGCAAATACGTCCATGATAACAAGTGACAGCAACGTCCCTGCAAACGAACGAAACAGAAATATTATCCAGCAGGTGGTGCAATAAGCTCTACTCAGCAGTAAGTACCGCATTGATTGTTTGAACCCTCAACTTATAATACAGAAGATGGGATGAAAAGAACAAGACCGTATAAAGTTGTACCGGAGTACGAAGTACTTCGTTGTAGAAAAAGAAAATACTTGGTTCAACCAACGCTCAAAACAAATTACATTCAGCTATAATGCCGGCCGCCAGCTTGCCTCTTGCGGTGCTCGCCAGTTATATCAATCATCTCGAAAAGTGTTCAGACATCATCCATCTCTCTCATCGACAGAAACAGTGAAACCGTAGTTAGTGTGTATGCTCACAACCTACTACCATTTGGGTTGCTTTTGACAACAGATTGCTGGAAATAAATCCTGCGTGATATAAACCCCTCCGAAGAGTAAATCAAACCCACAACCTGCCGCTAGGGAGACGTGCAGGCTGACCACTAGACTACCCCTAGGCCATGGGACGGCAACCGCTACTTGTACTCACCGAAATGATGATATTCTCCGGGAAATATTGATGACAAAGGGAGATAAAGATTGGGTCCTTGTGGGCCCTCTGACCTGTCCCAGGGGGGACTCCAACACGACTCTAAAACAGTCGGACGAATTGATCCCGAAGAACGGACCTGTGCAGACTTAACATCAATGCACGCACACACGGATGCCAAAGTTCAGCTTCTAAACTCAAAAAGTTTTCTATTTTTTCCATGAATCGCGAAACCTCTTTTCATACCATTGCGCCTGATGCTACCGCTCTGCACCCCCCAAGCTATGCTGAGAAGAATCCCCCCGCTGCTGCTGTGTTCGAAAAAAATATACACCATACGGTGGGTCTTAGCAAGCTAGTGCCCGGCGATGTGCAACGTCAGAATCGACCTGCTGTACGATCCTGCCTTCCCTGCGCAGGAACCGAGGTATGGGGTCCCACAGCAGCAGCAGAGTTCCTCTGAGGTGCGCACCTCACTCGAACTTGATTTACCGACCTGATCTCCTTCAACGATACAGTCGATGTTGTCAACTCGCAAACAGACGCTTTCTTACACTCGCCACTGTTTCAAACCACCACGACCTTCACCATCCAACAGATTTGAGGACACGTTTACACCAGAGGGGTGAGTAGGTCGTGAAAAGCACTCAACGAACATGCATACAGACTCGACCCCGCGTAAGAAATTGGTGGTTCAGAAACCGACGTCCACTCTGCTTGTGTTGATATCAGAACCCCACCACCCAGAATAACTTAAACGTCACCGTTGGTTTCCCCACGGTGAAGAAAACAAACGGAGCCTCGAACAAACGAAGAGTGTCTAAGGCTGCTTCTTTGAGTAAGAACAATATCCAACGCATCTGTTCACATTTACTCCCAAGAATTTCCAGCCTTCGAGGTTGTAATTAATGCAGCTCGTAGTACTTGTCCGCCGTCCTATCATAGTAGCAATTTAGCACCGGGTCGAAGTACAGTTCGTTGTCTTTCTCCCGCCCCCCACCCTGCTGGCTCCACGTTTTCTCCCTGCCTTGTTCTTTCGGTGCTGGTGACGAAGTCGATCCTCGAGAACCTAACACGACTGAATCAACATCATCGTCATCGTCATCGTCATGGTCACCGTTGCATTCGCTCGCCCGCTGTCGGGAGCTTGTGTCGATTGAGCTTGCAAGCCAAGAAGTAATACTCTCATCGGGTCCACCATGGTCCATTCTCCGGCGAAGAATGTTAGTCTTCATCGAAGAATGGACTTCGGCCTCGATGTTCTCTGCAGGTGCCGAGGTTCGATCTGGCGAACAGCCCCCGGCGAAGAAACCATGCTTCTCCGACGATTGGCTGAGCGGAACAGCGACAGGAAGCGGGAAGAGGCGGTTCGTCGGAGGGACAGGGTAGCATGCATAGGTTCGCTCATAAACCGCATGCGTTCAGTTCATCAGCTTGACAAGGTGTCTCTTTTGAGACGGAGCGCCATTCATTATTGATGTATTCTTTTGGAATGTGGTGCATGTGGAGAGAGAACGTGTTGTGCTTCGAGCAGTCTCTAATGTCTGCTGCACCGGGAAATTCGCATCCCGAGACGCGATGATGCCCACAAGATACCCAGGTGAGCAAGTTTTGTACCCATGCGATTTTTCTTGCTTCAAGGCACCAATGTGGCGAGAAAACCACAATACCGCAAGCATAGAACACGCAAAATACTCTGAGGGGTGAACGGTACCTTAGGTCGACCGACCCGAACTCGGTGTGATATGACTCCTCCAGATCGAGAAGAGCGCTTTCCTTCCTCTGCCGAAGGAACGCATGGGGGCAGACGAACAAAGAAGAGTCCGATGGCTCGGTGAAGGTTAGTGCCAAAGCCGGATACGTACGCATAACGCCATAGAAATTACACCGCTCGATTTCGCCTTTTCATGGTCCCACTGATTGAGGGTCGACACAGGGCGCTCGTCTCTGCACTGCTCTCCCTCGGAGTGTATTCACGCACGAGGGAGCGCCCTCTGCAGTGCCAATAATATACCTAGGTGCGAAACACGAAAACACCTTGTCGAGTTTCGAACTCCATACCGAGCCGCTACAACTTTGTCAAGCTTGCCAACTAGATCACCGGGGGGACGGGTGTTATCCCAAGAGGTAGGTGAGGGCTGCATGGAAACACATGACGCATGAGAAAAGCACCTTTTCAATTTTCTCGCGCTTTTCCAGACTGATCACGCAGCAGACCTTGCCTGTTTCACTACCAGAAGGCGTGCACATACCATGTCTTCGCTTCGAAATTAAACCATGAGGTGGCACACGGGCATACTTAGATGTTCGCACCACCATCTAGAGGTCAGCCACAGCAGCAGCGCTGTGTAGTGAAGCCCATTCGATTTCTCACCTTCAACTCCTCCAGGTCCGATCGGTCCACGGCCTTCGGCGGTTCTGTATTTTCTCCATGCCCCCTCTCCCTGCTCGTCGCACGGAAGAAGGACTCCAACACCCCCTTGGCACCTTCTCGGCACGCGGAAGAAAACCCTTCGATCTCCTCGCGGTCATCGCTTTCACCGACATTACCCCTGCGAGTGCCCTTACGACTTGTTTCCGCCGATACCCCGCTCTCTTCGGCGAGGCTCAGGGAAGTCGCTTGTCCCCCAGGTAAATGTCCACCGTCCAAGGCGGACAGGCCGGTACGCACATCAGTGTGTGTGCGCGCAACTTGTGTCGAGACTGCAATGGCTTCTTTTGTTGCGATCGTTCGGTGGCGATCGGTACCGCCCTCATCCCGGTGGTCGTCTCTGCTTGAACTGACAACGCAAGCATCGGAACCACAATTTGCGGGTCTCGCGATGGCGTCGAACGAGCTGCTCGCACAGTTGGTGACGGGGCTGCCGTTGCCGCCACGGACACTGCTCCCGGTGTCGACGTTGATGGTACTGTGCACCGACAAATGTTCGAGCGCATCGGCATCGTCGGCATCCCCACTGCCGTTGTCGCCACCACTACCTTTGCCGTCCGGAAAAGCCTCCGTCTCCGTTCTCGAAACCTGAGCCTTGCCGCGTTTCTTTCCGCTATCGTTTTGTGGCCTTAGTTCTTCCCCGCCCATCGCCCCGGGCGCGAGGAGATTCTGCAGCACGTCAACCCGTGCAGACATCGGCGACCTTTGCATCTTGCCGCAACGACTTGCGTCGCCCGCAGAGAGCGGGGAACGGCGAGCAATCGCACTCGTTTCTTCCCGAGGGGAGAATGGAGAAGCGAATAGGCTCGCTCTTGTCGCCGACCTCATTTTCTTGTCACCGTCTTCGATGTGCTTGACGACCGCATCAGCGGCAAAAGAGGTGTTTGGTAGATCGACGGCGCCGGGGGGGGGTTCAGCTGTAGCTGCCGAGACGTTAACGGCCGCGGAGGACCACGGGCGGAAGCGTGATGACGCAGATCTGTTGTCGCGCGACTCCAGTGAGGATGCAGAGACTGCTCCACCGTCCTCCCTTTTGTGTCTTTCCAGCCAGCTGACATCGATTTTGGGCGGAACTTCGGGTGACGGCTGTGGAGAAGAGGAAGGGACGCCTGCAATCACCCGTACGCCACCTCCAAGTCCTTGGTAAGCAAGCTCGGAAGCCGCACCAGAATTTTCGTGATCGGCGATCGATGCGGTAGCGTGGCTGCCGCTAGTGCCGCAACGCGTCGTGAGTGATACCGGTAGGATATCCTCAGGCTGTTTGGAGTAGGTGTGTTTTGCTTGCGGTGTCACAGCTCGAAAACCATCGTCAGGGGACGAGTCGTCGAACAAGCTGTCGCTCTCGAGATAGGGAAGAGAGTGTCAGACGGACGGCGTGGAAGAGAGTGTGGGAAAACAGACTTCGGTGAGGTTGGTCGACATGGCATTCAAGCGCTTCGAGAATATCAGGGAGAAAACTTCGCCCATCTGCCCTGTTGCCCTGAATGCAGCTTATATCCTCAAATAAAGCGCAAACACACATGGCACGACATCACACCACCGTATGCTTTTCTTTCCATCAGAGCGATCGGCGTGAGCAATCCATGAAGAGAGTGGCGTACCCTCTACACAAGGGTGCCCTTCCCCATCAAAACATGCAACGCGCCCGCGTCACACAATTGTTCGCCTACAAAAGAATGATCTCCACCGATCATGACGCAGAAACGAATCACGTTGTGTCCCCCACCGCTCCTACTTTCGGCCGCGCTGACCACAGTTACACCAAGCGCCCGTTACATGCGCGCCGAAGACGTGAAGCGCACACTGCCTCACCTCCATGCTGGCGCCGGCATTTCTTGCCGCCCATTCCAGTTGCCAGCCACCCGCCATTCCGCTGGTGGCTCCCGAGCTATTTGGCCATCACCTCCACCTCCTGCTCCACTGTCGCCGCCGTCCTCCGCGACCTCCGTGTGGTCCACCTCGCGTGTCCTGCCGCTGGACAAGGATGCTTTGGACGCCCGTAGCCGCGCCGGTAACAGGTCGCCTCCCGTCTTGCCCGTACCTTTCGGCTCATCGCGCGTATTTTCGTCGGCATCAGCAACAACGCCACCGCGTGCCATTGAGCTTGTTGTACGCCTTGGTGTACAGCTCGGCGTCGTTGCCTCTGCCGTTGCTGCTCGAGATGGCGTCCGACAGATCGAGGTGATATCAACCGCGCCGGGTTTCCCCACGGTTGTAGAGCTTTCCCCGATCGCCCTCGTCACCGTCACGCCATCTCTCCTGCCAACCGATCGCGCAGAAGAACCATCCCTGACGCTGCCCCTGTCGGGAGTCGGTAGCCTTGGCGTGCTGGAGGTGGACGATGGCGTGCGCGAGTTGCTGCAAGTGACAATGGTGCCAGTGCCCCTTCTCCTCGCGGGCGTCGCTAAAGGAGACGGAGTAGCGATGGGCCGGGTAGACGAATTGCGTGACCCCCTCGAAGAAATCGAACGCTGTTGCTGGAGGGTGCTGGTGGGGGAAGCCCTGCTGCTAGAACTCGACGAAGGCTTGCAGGCCACGATTTCGAGGAGGCGAGGTGATGGTGTCCCTCTCTCTGCGAAAAAGAAGCAAGCGAAAATGCACGGTGGGAAGAGCTCGATCTAGGCGGGATAGAAGCAGAGTCGACTCAGCCCAATCCAGGTGGAGATGTGGGCAGTAGCTCAGTATTCTGCGAACGAGATATCCCGAGAGAAGGTGCTGATACAGCGGGCATGCGCAAGTCAAGCGCTGACAAACAGGGACTCCCTAGCATCCGCAACGACAAACGGAAGGCTGCGAAACCTGCAGAAGTCCAACTTTGCGGACGCCACATGACGTGCGTAACACGATGTGCAAATGAAATCCCCACCCTTCTAACTCACGTACCATCAACTACATACTCTACCCGTAATCAGCCCAAATACCTGTCGCCCCGCCGCTGCTGAAACGAAAACTCCGCGCCACTTCTGGTCTACATAGTGATGCCATAGCAGGCGATACGGATAGCGGGCCGCCTTTCAACGACGACTCCTTCAGAGAGGGCGCAGGGCGATTTTTTCTGCCCTTTGCCGAAGAAGTGGCCACCAATGAATTTCGTTTGGATGGGCTTGGCGGCGGAACATCCCGACTCGCTAGGCGCCGCAGGGTGGACACGGAGATAACCTGTGAATACACGTGGGTGGAGAGAGCGGGGTGGTAGGTTGAAAATCTCCCGGAGGAAAGCAGTGATTATCTTGTACGAAACAGCCCTCTTTTCTGACCGTAGGTGCGATCTACGTTCTATACAAGCAGCGCTCCGCATGCTATCCTTCTACCACTAGTACTTATTGTTGCATGCTTACGTCGGCAAAATACTCTCTTAACCGCATACCATTACGTGTCGCTTCGCATCATTGCTTTGGCTCGGTCCACGTGATGTGCTCACCCAACTCTGCGGGGCAGGGACAACCCCTGCCGGAAACGCCATGCGAAGCGGAATCGGTGCCACGGGAGCGGATTTACACCCTACGTCATTGTTCTGACCTGCGTCGGCCGATAACAACGCACAGCGACCAGAGAAAGCCCGGATACACCAGGGGGGGAGGAGAGAAGGACCATTGGGAGTGTAGTTCCAGAATCTCTTCGGTCTGGTCCTCATGTGGGAAGATTAGAGCGACCTAACCGCGGCGATCACCTCTCCCGGAGCCGTTGTGGGCAAAGTGTGTGCGTGCGTGTTTCGTCTTATGTATTCTGGGCGCCAGTCTACACCATTGGTATCAGGTTAACTCATCAGCCGGGGTCACACAGGAGGAACACAGTCACAAGATTTCTTCGTTCTCCACCTTTCCTCCTGCGCCCCTTGCCTTCAGTTTTGACTCGAGAATAGTCCAGCAGCTCCTTCCCTCTTTGTGTGTATTGGAGAATACGCTCTTTTCACTTCTAAATTGGGAGTTTTCTCATTAACCCCGGAGAGATTGGAACCCACCACCTAGAACCAACAGGTTTTACGAGGTTGCCAACGGAATCATCCAGCCTTGGTTGCGTGGACCGAGCAAATAACACCAAGACCGTGTCCGTGTCCGTGCGGTCGAGCCGCCATCCCACCCTCATAACACACCCAGCCAAGTATGGGCGTTGCGTAGGGTATGCGCGAGCGGCGAGCGGGTGACTAAACGGAACGTTTCATGCCGCGGACCGCTCGGCGGTATCAATGTAGCTTGTGATTGTGATTTAGTCTCGACAACGTCCCTCTTGCCCTATCCTCACACCTGAAGCGCCAGCGGAAATAAGTTCGCTTTGATCGTCGTCTCCGCCAGCCCCTGACGAATCGTCAAGCGCTTCCTTCATCGTAAAAACCTTGCGGAGCCGGCACGTCGGCCCGATCGCGAGGAGGTCCAGGGTGCGGAAATCGTCTGCCTTGAAACAAACCGCCGTCAACCCCACCAGGTCAATGGTCAAGTTCGCCCAAGACCCCCGGTAACGCTCCAGTCCAACGAGAGGGATCTGGTACATGTTATGATGATGACCGAACAAAAAAAAAATTCGTTGAACGACGAGACGTTGGCAGGCGAACAAACGTAGGCCAGTATCGTAGGCAGCGATGGCACACGAACATGTGCGTTCACTCCTCGCAAACGGCTGTGCCACACAATGGTGGCGCTCCCGTTAACAAATAAGGCCTACGCGGAGTAATTCAACCGCATCTCCGAAAACGTGCACCACCAACCTGAGCATGCAGAGGCGTGCAGTGCAGCGCGCGGAACGACGAGGACAAAACCAACCGTCGCCGCGTGCCGCCAGTATCCGTCAACCCGAGCTCCAACGAAAACGGCTTATCCTGGGATGTCGATGTGAGCACCTGCAGCACCAGATGCCGCTGCCGTAGGCCCACTAGACCGAAACGTGGCCACGGCGGGGGCAGCGATGTCATCGTTTCAGCTCATCGATGCGTTTGCAACTACAGCAGTAACATAGGGAAACGCACCCGATCACTGTTGTCTTCGTAAGAGATGGTTACTTTCCTTGTTTCACGGGGAGAACTCGATGAGCTATAGTACAATGGTGAGACATCACACCATGGAGACTTTTCGACAGATCCGGCTGAACGGGGTTGCAAGCAGAGCGACCCCGCCCTCTGTCAGTTGGTGAACAGGCGCTGTACTCACGTAGACTCTTGGGCGCCTTCGGTAACTGCATCTTTGACGTCGCCCCTCCGCTCACTGCCAGAACGTAGCTGCACGAAGGCACATATCCGTGGTTACGTCAGGGACGAGTGTGGGGCGTCATGGGTCGGGGCGCGGGCGTCTGCGGTGACGAAGCAGTCGATGCCAGCCAAAGTGAATAGACCACTTATTTTTCAGGCATGATGTTCTAGTTCCGAGACAGACTCAGTCGCCGGTCATGTCCCTGCAGAATGTTGGTGGGCCGATGGCAACCATCTCGTATCTCTCTCGTCAAAGCCAATATGCACCACGTCCACAGTCGTGCGCTGTGCCTTCTTCCCATCTCTACTGCCCCGCTTTTCACGCACAACTGTCGAGAAAACGGGCACTGTTCGGACGTAGCATTCCATCAGTTCCCAGGTCAACATATCGGAAAGCTTGGCAGTTTGCCGTGTAGAAAAGCGGTCAGCTCGGGTGAAAGCAACAAGTTGCCTATTTTTCTACTTTTCGAAGCGTCCCAAGCAACAAGTTGCCCATTTCGAATTCCGCGAGACCAATCAAATAGACTGACAGTCTAGGCTTTCACCACGGTGTTTTTACGTCCTGCTGCCCAAGCGACATTTTCTTGCATAGTTTGAAACGTACATCAACCAAGCTCGAGCTCCTTGGGCGCCAATTGCATTGTCCGTATGGGCCAACACGCGGCAGCAACGACCTCCCACTTGATTTGTATGCAAGGAAAAAAACTGCAACAGGTATGCATATACCACGTAAAGTACAACATCAGCAGCGCCGCTACGGGCAGTCCTACAGGTACATAGTTTCCTACACCAACCTGTTCGTCTACATACAGCAGTAGCTGGATACGGGCAGAACGAATACGATGACGATGGCAAGCGGTGCCGACGCTACTAATCGTCTAGACTACTCGTGGTTCCTCCGGGTTGGCATTCAACGACTGGCACTATGCACCACGATCATTTTTGCCTGGCAGCTCAACATACATCTCATTCGCAAACATGTTGGTTACAGAGCCCTGGTTTGGACATTTGTCTTCGCAACAGATAGCGGTATTGCAACTACAGCAGCATCGCACCGTACAGCAGTACCAGCGGTTCATGATGACGGGGTTACTCACCCTTTCACTCCTTTCTCGTACATGCGAACGACCTTCCCGCTAAGCTTCCAATCCGCAGCAGGATTCTTTCCTGCTGGCGAGAATACCTCTACGCAGTCACCATCCTGATACGCCGATTGGAACATACCCCCAATGTGTTGGTTTTTGAAAACTGGATCTCAAACAAATATCCTCAGAGCGCTGCTGTACACCGTTGGCACTCTTGAGCAGGAAGACTTTCAAGGGAACAATTCAATGTTCTAGATCATTTCAGTTTCCCTAATCCATCTGTTGGGATCATCCACAGCAACAGCATTCCTCGTCCTCAAGCTCTAGCCCTCTCTGCTGCCTGCTGCCTGCTGCCTTGTCTCTCGAGAGCTGAAGAGTCACCCTGAAATAGCGGGAGAACCCAAACGCCCTCAGCTGATGACTGCAAACCCCACCAAAGAAAACTGCTATCTGTCGTGCCATGTGTGTTTCTCCGCGCGGCGGCTCGCACATGCTCGCATACCGCACCACACGGCGGTGGATGGTGGTTGTGCTGAGTGTAGGCTCGAGTGGTGCGAAAATGGGAGAGAAACCCAAGGAGGAGGCAGAGCTGGCTGCAGAGCTGTCAAGCTGTATGCTTTCACACTACAAGGTTGTCAACATCTCTTGTGACCTTCAACCCAGTTGCCATGGACTCGTGTTCCGCCACGCGCATGATACTTCAGATATGTGTTGCGTAATACTTCTGCAATACGCTACCATTTGCTGATACCAGGCAGTGGTGGAAACACCTGCATCTCGTCCTACTTCTTGTGTGTTCCGTTTTTGTTCAGTATTGCGCAGCTGGAGTGTTGCTGGGCCTCCCGCTAAGCATCCACAAGAAGAGTTATTGGCCGGTGACACTGGCGGCGGTCGCAGGAACGGCGGCCGACTTCAAGGAGGTAAGTCGGAGGCCAACGCATTGGCGAGTCGTCGCGCTGCCACGCACTTCTCTGCCGACCCCATGTCAAACGTTTCGGGTGGGTCCATTGACCTCTGTGGGAATTACCTCTTGTGGGCTATGCATTTTAAGGTACACCGTTGGCTGTAGCGCGAACGAATGCATAACAGCGATGATACGTCAAACTCATTCTCGCCAAGATTGCTGGGCCAACCCCAGCCGCCGCGTGCTTCTCACGCCTCAAGCATGTAAAGGGTAGCGTGCATACCGCCGTGTTGCTGCGTCAGTCCGCCAATGTACTGTTGTTAGTATACCTTCCATCCCGATTGCTCTCACGCCAACACTTGGCGCCGCCCTTCCCGCCCGTTCTTGTGTCAACAGGGTACTGCCAACTGCAGGCCTCAAAGAGAGGCATCCTGATTGCTCTCACGCCAACACTAGGCGCCGCCCTTCCCGCCCGTTCTTGTGTCAACAGGGTACTGCCAACTGCAGGCCTCAAAGAGAGGCATCCTGATTGCTCTCACGCCAACACTAGGCGCCGCCCTTCCCGCCCGTTCTTGTGTCAACAGGGTACTGCCAACTGCAGGCCTCAAAGAGAGGCGCTTATGGCATGCATCGCTCGAAAAAACGCCGGGCAGGCGAAGGCACAGCAAGAGGCATCTGCTGGGACCACGGAAAATCCTGGTCAACATTCACCTCATTAAGGTTGGCCGGCAGAGGAGCGGCAAGGCTGGCCCGAAAAAGGGATGGGAACAGACTTCCGATGAGCGTTGCCGGGCAAAGAGGTAGAGAGGGAGGGCGGCGACAAATGGTGGCCTTGCTCTCCTCTCATCACTTGTTTTGAGTTGGTTTGATGTGTGCAGACTATTGCTCGTGGCGAAGAAAGTGCACTCCTATTGAGCGCTTTCGGCGGAGGCCTGAGGACGGCTTATCTTTAGACGTTTCAGATGGATTTTCATTCCTGATGAAGTTTGCACAGGGCACTTTCGTTCTCGATCCCTGTGGTCCGCGAAGACTACTTTGTGCCTCCCCGTTGTAGGGTACACCCGAATTTTACATCGACCGGCTGAACGCAGTCCGTATCTAGATTTAGAGTAAATCTGTTTTAATAGAGCTTCATTTGGCTACGAAATATTTTTTATGGAATGAAGCCACAGCCAACCTACTGACAGTCGTTGCGTTGTATCAACGGGTGCAGACAGATGACGTAAAAGGATTGTGACCGAGAGACGTCGACCTACGACGGAGGTTTACATGGGTCACCCGCCCGGCTTGACTGTGTGCAAAGTTGGCTATTGGGACGATTTTTTCCTTTTACCGTGCACACGAAATACACTGTAGATGCTCCCATGTTTTCCACTGACCTGTCCACGGAGGCCCGGAAAATAAGATGCCAAAGAGTAGACAAAATATCAAGTTTACATATCTGAATCTAGCGAGGCCTCGTTTCCCTCGGCTCAACCTTATGCTCATTACGAGCTTCGAAGTACACGATCACGAAGGGGACTGCCGCCATCGTGCGGATCGCCTGCCGGGAATTGCAAGCTACGATTCTCCTGGGCGCCACGCGTTAGAATTGCACGTGGACGTTGCAACACCAAACTGCCAAAGCCATGCAACCAAAATACCCTACCATCACCACGGAAAAGAGAAACAGGCAAAGTACGAAACGCTGGAGCTGTGTCTCGTCTAGCTCAAGACTCACAACCAGGAAATCAATCCCGGAGGAGTTGTCGAACATATGCATACATCAACATGCAGAAAAATCGCTCTGCGACATCTTGTGCACACTGAACCATTGCAGAATGCTTTGGTCCTACTCGGAAGCCCATCAACACCGTTGCGCTCCAACGCCGCCTCAGGATCACGCCACGTACTTACGCCACAGGGTAACCTCTTGCTGTTTGAAATACCTGCAACACGCGATACCGGGGTTGAGGGGCTCAGGAGGTTGAGCGGCATGATGCACATGCGGTGGTATGGACTGTGCATATCAGACACAACGAGGCACCTTCAGGTCGACAAATGTGTTGCTGACTCACCTGCGGTCCTCCTCGTCCACCAGCACGAGGTTAAGGAAGTACTTCACAGTGAACTTATTGGTCCCTCGGTAGGTCGGCGTCAGCGCGTATGGCTTCAGGAACACTCGCAGTGGCACGCACTCCCCTGCCGGAAGGATTTTCACGCTCAGAAATCAGTTCGAGTTGGTACCACTTCAAAGTTGAATCTGCCTGGCAACAGCCGAATTACAGCAAGATTTACATTTGGTGCCCTTCGGTGTACTCAGCAACACTGCATGCCAAGGCTGGAGGGGGCAAACGCGCAGTCGCTTGGCAACAACCGGCAAGAGCCACCAATCGCCGACTGAAAATAAATGACACTAAGATAAATGGTCTACGGGTCGGTAAGTACAGAGGCAAGGGGGGGGCAGGGGCGGGAAGGAGTTGCCGTGAGACTCCTCTTGCGGTTTGATTTTCCCCTCACCCTTGGCGGGTGCCCCGTCCATGACCTCGTACTTGATGATGGTCTCACTCTCGTTGTACTGGTTGGATCCCGTCCCTGCCGTCTCTCTTCTGATGATCGCCATCTCCATATGCTTGATCTTGATGCGCACAAGCAAGAAGTAGATCTGCGGGGTTCGGGCGCATTTCATGGACAACAAAGCATATTCTCGTAAGCGTTACAGCATGTCTTTTGTGTCATTTCACTGTCCTGTGTAAATGTGAATTCCTGGGGGTAAATCTGGCTGTCCTTCATTTTTGGCATGGCGTGGTTGTGTGGGACGATGGTGCGCTCACGAACAACGCACCCTCACGGGGGTGAGACACGCGCTCGACAAGATTCCTGATTCCAGGTCACTGCCGGCACAAAGATCTTGATCTCCTCATCCGAGGCACACCGCACCTTGCCAATGACCACGTCCTGCAAGTGGTAGGCCGATTTGTCGTACTCGAACTCGATGTGAAGGCAGTCCTCGATACCCACTTCCATCTTGAGCGAATCCAACGCCTCAGGCTCCTGGAGCCGCCGATATGTTTCACACCAACACGTCAGTTTTTTGCCGAAACGGCACGAACACACGGCGCGTGTTGTGAGAGGACAAAGCGGAAGTGAACACGATGAACAGCCGAGGGATTGGAGGAGACGTAAAGTACGACACGTGGCACGCTCTTCACGGTGGTAGCCATCGCCGCGTCCACTTGAGAATCGAAAGCGCAATCCAGAACGCTAGCATGTGCCCGCACCGCCAAAATACCTGTTGGATGTTCTGCACAACGAAGTCCATTTCTTTTGTGACGTTCTTCCCTCGTGTGGAGATGGTGACTCGCACAAAGTACCGAAGTCTTACGTTCAGGCCGCTGTACGACTCGTACGGCTTCTCGGCCAAGTTGAAATCGAAACGATATTGCTGCCAGGGCGGAGAGACAGAGGAATACAAAGAAAGACATGGGAGATAGAAGCAGATAAATAACACGAGTCGTGCCTGAATCAACCTGTGCATGATGGGGGGGGAGGGGGGTGTACTCATAGTCGTGCATGCCGTGTCGTTAGACCATTGACCCCGTATCCCTACAAAGCCGGGACGGAGCACGCCGGGTTCTCACCGGACCAGGCTCTCACATCACCAAGCGCGAAGCGCCGTGAGATATTCGGCGAGTCGCATGAAGGGTGCGCTGCATCCTGCTAAGGGTTTTCGGCATCTTGTGCTTACTTCCTTGCGTACGGATGACAGCTGCGTATGAATTAATTTATTTTCTGGTGCTTTCACTTCCAGAGACAGTTGTAAGCACTGTGTAACTGCCTCGAGGGTGCGGGACCATTTTAACACAACGTGGTGCGATCATCCCCCTTGCGCGGAGTGAGGGTTCTCGACCCCGCACAACATGATCTACTCGACCACCATTTATGGTTACCGCCCAACAAACGGAGGTAAAAAAAAAAAAAAACGGTAACCTGGTTGCCGAGTTCACGAAGTGAATTGGCTTGTTTAACAACGTCTTTGCCAAGCGACGAAAACCCAACCCCGATGGCAAACACCGGGGGGGGATGATGGGGGATGGCGATGCAAAATTTATGTACTGGACACGAGAATTACGGCCTGTGCGTTTCTATCTAGAACGCAAAACGCGTGTCAAAAAATAAACATGTCAGTGGTGATACAGAAGGTTGGAGTTCTTTGTTTGTTTTTGTTTGTTTTTCTCCCATCATTGGATCCTGTCGTCTGCCCCTCTGGCCCCTATCCTCCACTTCTACCAGCTAGACGACCCAACCGGGGTCACATAGGAGTGAGGTGTGGCGGTTCTCATGGCCTGATCTATGGTTCAAAATCAAGCTAGTGCTTGTCGGGAGGAGCGAGGGCGACGGATTGCTGTTCATGCCCGGTACACTTCAATCACGCGATTGGATTGTTGACCGGAGAAAAAGGGATGTACTCACTCGGTTTCCGACCAGCGCCCCTGCGGTGTCCAGCTCCCGCACGACCGAGGAAAACTCGTAGTGGTTGCCGCGGTCATAGTACAGCTCTGCAACAGCAAAATACGGGCGAGGTGTACAAACAAGCCCGTCGACGGAATTCATGGTGGAGTGCAGCAAGTGGAAGAGCCAACCGGGGGGTTGGTGTGTAGGATACTTCACCGGAAACCAACACGAGATTTCCGACGACCGGTTGCTCTCATGGACAAAACCATGTTCTACAGTAGGCGTCCGACTTCCCCCGAAAAAAGGAAAGGATAAGCTCAAATATCAGCTTCGCAATCGTAGGAACTGAGTGGTCCTTGCTGAGACCCTTCGGCATCGACGGCCACCCCGTTCTCTTCCTGTATCTCCACTTCCGTTCGCCAATGCACTCCTTGCCTATCTGTCCGATGAGCTCAGCTTTGATCCCCAGGTGATCGACCTTCTTCCCCGGCGCTACGAGAACCGTCGCAGTGCCGCTAACCGCCTGAACTTGGAGACGTTTCCGTGCCACATGGTTAATAAATGGGGTGATAAAAAAAAAGGAGTTCAGGGTAATAGGTTGAAAGAGTATACACAGAACGCCCTCAGAACATTTCAGACTCATGGGTCGGGGATATCCGGTTCCCTACGTTAAAGTTCGTCCGGTTATGGGCTCAGGTTTCGTCGGTAATGTGGTATGCATACGTCAGAGCCTTGATACTGGAATATGTAAACCGCTACAATTCAGGGGGCAAAATGGAAGGATATCGAGGTTATCTCTGCGTGCAGCCACGTCGCTGCAAACGTTGCCTTACGAAGCGCACGATCACGGAAGGCTGCCTACCTCAGAGCCCTCGAAAATGGGCAGCGCCTCCGAGGCTCGTCTATCGCCCGGCGTGGAGGGCTTAGTCGGCCTCTTGTCGATGTGGTCGAACTCCACCAGGATCGTCACTCCCGGGTTGAACCCAAACAGGGCTTGCTGCCAAATCGAGACACAACACGAGGCGAGAAAATCGAAACTTATGCCGTTACGCTCTCTTCTTTTATGGAAGGGTGTCCTGACAGCGCATAACACTCGTGCTTGATTTTGCGGTCATGGAGTCAACCAACGCCACGCAGGCTGCAAAAGTGATCGGCACTGCATACGTATCAACACAGGTGGTCGGTACAAATACGGTGATTGTGCTGTCCCGCATATACAATATACTGCAAGGCGCGTACTCCGTTTACACGATGCTGCTCGAAGTACATAAGTGTTGCTATCCAGGTGGGTGGTCCATGTCGAGCGTGGCGACAGCGAGATGCTGTGCGCGCATACCTGCACCGCTGGGAGCACGGTATGAACGTCGGAGACATCCGAGTTGGCGAGTGCTACGGCTTCTCCCCACAGTGGGTTTGCAGCAGCATTGCAGAACGAAGAAGCGACGCCAATGGATTCGCCCGACACAAAATAGGGGTAAAGTCCACAACAATTAGCCTGCTACCCGCTTGAATAGAGGCTGCTACCTGCCACTTCGTCGTAGATCCGAGCTACAGCAGTACAGCAGTACGTAGCATCGCTACTTGAGCTGGAATCTCGCCGCACTTCCAACAACCGCAACATTCAACTCACCATGGTCTCGCTGCTGCCAGCTGTGGTACTTAAAACGAGACGCCGGAACAAAAAGCACCGCAAGAAGTGCCCACTCTTGCCTCCTTGAGCTAGCTTCGCGCTCCGTTTCGGCGCCCAGGAAAACCAGGACGCAAAGGTGTGTTGCACGCAGAAGCAAGATGGGCGCAGAACAGCAGTCGCCTACTTGCTTGTCGACACACGTCCACGATCACCGAACAACACGGTTCCAACCCTCGTTGGACTACCTCAAACAGGCCCTGTCTTCAGGGCTTCCACGCTGGTACTGTGAGAAGGAGAGGCAGGACGGAGGAGGCAGGGCCTATGTAGTACTCCAGCACGCACAATGACACCCGAGCACACCGCGTGGGAGCGACGCGGATGGCGAACGTGACACGGGGGGGGGTCGAAAAACCTCCCGGTGGTTCCGCGCATCCAAACGCCGCGAAAACTAGTTCTATTTTGCGGTTTCGGTGCTCCACAGTAGTCAACATACGTATCAACATAAAACATGCTGATGTACCATCCACATCCGAATCACATGCATACTTCTGTAAACAAACTTACAACCTCACGGACGCGCCATCTTTCACCCTCCCCGTGGGATGTCTAACTGCAACGTCTAGGGTATGCGATCTTGCGATAGCTCTCGGGATCACCTGACCGTCCATCGATAGTCGATTTGCAAAAACGGCAACCACGCCACGATGGAGGAAGCCTTGCCCGCGTCGGTGTACTCTCACCCGATCGGGTTGTTGCCAGAGATCCGTATCGACACCTCTCGACTCGATGTGCTGCTCTCAGGTTTCCAAAGGAGACTGACTGCCCTGGAGGCGTCCTTCGAAAGGGTTGCTGAGTCAGCTGCGGAGGCCGCTCATAAGGTTGGGCCTTGTTGCCATATTCCTGTGGATGTATCGCGAGACCTCAAGACCATCTCATCGCAATGCTAGTACCTGAAAAAAACAGGCAATGGCAGTTGGCAAGCACAGGACGACGGCATAGAAGAGTCACGCTTGTTTTCCACTGAACTTCAGCTTTGACGAAGGAGTTGCTTCATTACAAGCACAAGAGACGGAAGAATGGGTAAATGAACACGGTTGGAAACGGATTTTCTGTCTGCAACAGCTGCCCGTACATGCGCGTCATGCATACGTGTACCTTGGATGCTGCACGTTACAACCACAAAATACAACCGCACCGGTAGGGTCTTAGTCCGTCTGCAGTAGGTACACATGCCCTATTCTACCGGTCTAGCGTACACTTTGAAGCAGGTTGCCTTGTTCGACGAACACGATCAATAGACCTCTGCGAAATCGATCTCTGGTCCATTGAACACTGTAGTACTGCTTTTGTGCATGCTGCCAACGCAAACCTAACGTTATGCTATGCCGTTTGACCTTGGCAGGTGGTGATGACCTCTTCCCCAAGAAACACTGCTCCTCCTTCTCCCGTACGGCCAACAGCGTCGTCTCCTAGACCTCCAAGATCGCCATCTCCAGCTTCGTCCGAACTCACTGCCACTGTAGTACTACCCGGGGTCACAGGAGAGCCGCCACCTTCCGCACGGAAGCCAGACTTTCAACTTGAGAAGGCCAGTCTAGCTGATTCTAACCAAGGTACGGAAACTGGCATCGGTCAGCCAAAGGGGGTGAGCACAAGAGGCACATCAAAACTACCCTACCCTGTGTTCAAGCATCGCCTGCCCGTCTCAGTTTTGCCACCTCCACTGTGAAGCCAAGTGTCTGAGTTAGTCATAACACCTAACAATATTTGAACACCTCTCAATAACATTTTACGAGATTTAGTGGGCGCCGCTGCAGCAAGTTCCACGTGAACGCTTCACCATCGCTTCTGTGACTCATCCTTTCAGACCTCCCCACCAACCGCAATACTGCTAACCGTTCTTCACTGAACTTCGGATTCGCCATCGCTACGCTGCAAGGCGAATCTCCGCTCCACGCGACTAGTCCAACCCTAGCCGCCACGGCTGCACAACAAGAACCTTCAGAAGCCAAGCGGGGACCCGCAGAAGAACAAGAAGGACCTCAAGAAACAGAGAAGGAACCTTTACCACCCGAGCAGGAAGGGCCAATCCGTTCCTTGCCCAAGATTTCGATAAAAGTCGAAGAGCTACTGAAAGCGGAAGACTGCGTAGTAGCTCCACATCCGAGGCGGAAAATTGGGGATGCATCAAACGACGCCATGAGAGCAGAAAAAGCGATGATGAAGGCTGTGGCCGAAGCATCGACCGAGTCTTTGAAAGACACGATACAGCCCCAAGTGGAAGCGTTATGGGATGCAGTAAAGTGGATGGAAGACCGTATGGAGGCGATCGACGCGGAGAGAAGAGGGGAGCTAGAGGACGCCTCTCGTACTGCGGCTCAAAACACCGCAAAGGTAAAAGATCCCCACGAAATGACGTGGCCCGTCTTCATTAGTTGGAATCGCGGAGCGCTTCCAGAGTATTGTTTTGCGTCGTGTCACGCACTTGGGAACTCTCGTTCATCGCTGAATTTCCTACGGATGATCCATGAGCGGGGTACGGGACAGCTTAGCACGCGTTGTTGTTCGAGTCCTTCATGGTCCCGCTCGAGGCAACTTTCTCGCCCGCGCTGCCGACAAAGCAACACATTCTTCTTCATTCTCTTGTCAACTGAATCATGCTATGTACTGTCGATCATCAGCGAAAATCGATTAACGTGGTCGACCTCTCAGCCAGCTGCTTGGCAAAAGCGGCCGTGAGAACATATACGACAAGATGAGACAAAGCCACTCGCCACTACCACCATTCCCGCCACGTCTGTCATGGAACCTTGGAAAGGTGGAGGTCGCCAAGATGGAGCGAGAGCGAATCAAGCTTGCCCTGCAGGATAGACCTGTCAGGTCGGAGTTTGAAGCGCTCAACGACCTGCACGAGGGCCGGCTACGGACGACGGAGACCGAGCTACGTCGCCTAGTTTCAGAGTTGTCAAATCGTTTGCAGGTACACATAGCGTCTTCGGACTGTTCCACTATTCCACACTTAGCCAGCGAGGAGAGGGGAGGAGGGGGGCAGCCCGAAGACATATCGCTCGCAAGGAGAACATAGTAGGCCAAGGGGGCTCCGAAGTATTTGGGGACGAAAATTACTCGAAGAACAGTTTAATGGAAATCTGTGATGATTGCTCGGACTATTCCACACTTAGCCAGCGAGGAGAGGGGAGGCACTATTCCACACTTAGCCAGCGAGGAGAGGGGAGGAGGGGGGCAGCCCGAAGACATATCGCTCGCAAGGAGAACATAGTAGGCCAAGGGGGCTCCGAAGTATTTGGGGACGAAAATTACTCGAAGAACAGTTTAATGGAAATCTGTGATGATTGCTCGGACTATTCCACACTTAGCCAGCGAGGAGAGGGGAGGCACTATTCCACACTTAGCCAGCGAGGAGAGGGGAGGAGGGGGGCAGCCCGAAGACATATTGCCCGCAAGGAGAACATAGTAGGCCAAGGGGGTTCCGAAGTATTTGGAGACGAAAGTTACTCGAAGAACAGTTGTATGGAAATCTGTGATGATTGCTCGGATCCCCACTATGTACGCCGCAACTGCGTCGTCAGTAACAACAACGCATTGGCCCACCATGCACGCTGTGAGAATATCGTCTCACGCCGAACGTCTCTTGTTGCTGTTTTGTACTCGGACCACTGGTGCCCAGGAAGAGGTTCACGGAAAAATAGATAAGCTGTATGAAGACACTTCTGGCTGGAAGACGCGACTGGACAACTCCACAAAGCTCGTAGATGAAAGGTACGGTGACACCGACTAGCAGCAATTTTTGGTGCAGCCTCCACAAGATGTTGGTATTTGTTGTATACTTCTGCTCCAAAAGCCTTCGGCTCTTGTTGCACAGAGTCAGCTAGCGGCAAGTGGGCTTGAGCTCTCCCATGATTAAACGTCATGGGTCTGCAGTCAAGACAGTATGGTATGAACGCCCCCCGTCGCGACTGGCGCTTTATTTGAATCTCAAGAAATTACGCGAGCATTCTCTCCAGGATGTTGTGTAGCTTGACGTGAAATACTACACCATTATACACGCAAGCCTATTTCAGAACGTTTTCTGCCATTGCCTGACGTGCATGGACGGATGTGTGCCAGAGTGCGGCAACTGGAACACGAGCTAGAGGACGAGATCAGGGGCGAGCTCGGTGACAGCGAAGTAGCCGAAGAGGTGTGATGTACGTTGCCAACAGACGGTCGAGGTTTAGTCTGGTTTGGAGTGGGGGCAGAAGAGGCGCGGAGCACCATCGAAATTGCAGAAAGTAAGAAGGCGTTCCAGAATCTCGATCACGGCACGTGTTCTGTGAAATTGTCTAAGAACCAAGCTATTACCGCAACGTACCGCACTGTGGGTCTGGGTGATGATTCACACAGAGTTCGGCTGTCGTCTGCGTTTGCGGTGTAGGGTACATCGACAGAGCAATCGAAAAGAGCACCAAACTGCCCTAGTCACATTGTGCATTTTCGGGGTGCCCTCCTTCCCTCTGTTCCCTGGTGTGTTCGAAATCGGGTTCGTCATCTTACGTCTTGTAGGAAAGCGGTTCTTCAGAGGACTCGCAAGTGAGTTATCGAAAAATGTCCACGCCGACGGATCCTTCACTGTGGATGTCTCCAAGATCGGCGAGAAGGACTCCGAGATCGGGGAGGTGAGACGCTATCTCGAATCACTGTACAAGTCTAAAGTGTCTTCCTCGGCGGGGGCGCAGCGTGCTTTTGATATTCGCAACAGGGCTTGCGTAGCGATGCCCACGAAGTATTCCCTGGTGTGTTTCCGCCCACTGCAGTCCGACGTGTTGGTTCATTTTCGCTTCATCGATAGTGCTCCCGGAAAACTGAAATCGACTCTGCGGTACGGGGCTGAGAGCAGCTACCGTGCAGTTGTATGGACCCGGCACGCTATTGAAATACCCTCTAAAGCTAGAGAACGCAACACCCGCAATTGCTCCTGCTGCGGTGTTGTGTTCATGAAGGAACATCCGCAAATTGTCTCTTCTTCGGCGCTCATGAGGGAAAGGAAGATAGTTTCCGTGGACAAAAGCAAACCCAAAATGCCCCCCGCATCAACCGCCAATCATCTTGAGGAATCAGCTCATATGTATACTACATGTCCCTTGTCAACGGCCCGTCGACTAAGAGAGAGGGTACACATTGATCTACCGCGGAATGTCAAGCGGTTTCACCTTCCTGCTCTCACTTGGCAAGTCCAACCACTCCTCAGAAAACAACGTGGTATGTTGTGGAAGGCACTCATCTTCATGGCCAAGCTCTGCCCTCGCTGCTTCGTTTCTCCCATGGTTCTGCTTTGTCTCAACATGTTCAGAGGACGACGATCAATCTTGATGCAGAGAGTCAGAGACAAGCGCGAGTCGGGATTCCAAAAAAAGATCGACGAAGCCTTGGTGAGATCGATACCTCAGCACCCTTTCGTGTGGACTACAGTCTCGTACCCATGTAGGCCGTGATCGCTTGTCCGTGCGGGATCAGAGTTTTAATGACCCACGTCCCACTGCTCGAGACAACGGGTGCTTTTCGCAGTGACAACGAGGGCGAGGTTCATGACAAGTGTTGGCTACACCAAATACTGTTTCTATCCAATCACTGGGCACCTATCACGTCCCTCGATTCGCCGTTACCGCCTTTCCCGAGCGAAGTCGACATCGAAGAACGAAGGAATGGAGCTCTCTGCTGCAATAGCCAGCATACGCGCTGAGCTCGCACAACTGTTGCTTCGAATGGAGGAAGGAGAGCTGCAAAAGGACCGGTTCGTTCGCGAGGTATGTCCATGTGCGTACCCCGAGTCGGCAAATGTGCACCTGTTCCAAGCGTTGTTTGAATATTTAGATTGGCATGTTTCTGCCCTGGTTATGCCTATGATAAGTCCATGTGCCCTTACCTCGGCGACGCTGTCAAGCAATTTTCGGTTCGATCATATCAACTAGTTTCTCGAGCCGTTATTTTCGTTTCGTGTCACCCGTTGTGTGAATCATGTTCTCTTTGCCTTGTTGCCCCCAAACACACATCCCCAAGCAATTCTGCCCCTGTTCTGCATATCAAAATTTCTGTCGAGATTCGTCCCTCTCAAGACACAGCAGCTTGCCAAGAGAAGAGGTTACTCGGTAGATGCGCGACAGACAAGATTGCATTGTTTGTTGTTCAGGCGTGTATCACTTGGCTCGTTCACGGCTGTGCCTCTGACGTTGACTGTGGCGATTGCCAACCTGACGCAGGTAGACGATAGGGTGTGCGAGGGCGGGCAGGAGGTGGAGATCAGTCTTTCTCGCATGAAGGACGAACTTCTCGAGGAACTGGCGTCGCATCAGGTAAGTCCGTCATCATTTTCGTTTTTGTTTTACCCACGAAGAAAGCGTCAGGTCACCGTTGGATCGTCCGAGTCAGATGCTCCAAACGTAGGCATGCCTTATGTTTAGGAATGCCTGAAGTTTATGCGCGGATAGCATCATCTGCTGCTGTTTAGGATGTCGAGATCACTTTTTTTTCCAGCGCAACAGAAATCATCGAGCGAAGCCATGTACTCATAGCACTAAGCAGTTTCGAAATAGGTACCACATCACGCTGTTGGCTTTCCTTCGAGATCTTACTCTTCTCGAGCCAACTGACTAGCTCTCGAGCCTCCGTCGGATGAATTTCTACAACACGGCTAACGATTCTCCTTTTAGTCAAGCAAGGATGTGTCCTGGGTGAGTATTGTAGAAACAATCGGTCGGGTGATCTGCACCTATTGTGGCATTGAGAGCATGCGTTAGAGACAGAAACAGGCACCAGATCAGAATGTGAAATCGTCCCGTCGCACAACAAAATCATATTACTTTTAGAGGGTGCATACACATCGCCCTATTTCGCCTGTCCGCACTGCCTTTTTTCTGTTTCTGTATTCGCTTGATGGTTTTCTCCTTCTGGTACCGCCAGATGGAAACAGAAAAGCTGTCGATGAAGGTCGGAAAGGCAGTGACACCTGAGATTCTCAATGAGGCCCTCCGGGGAAGCGACACCATCCGTGATGTTGCGACGAAGGTGAAGTGAAGTTTTATCGCGTGTCCTGACGTCCTGACAACCATTCCCCTGGTGTTTTTTTCCTTGACAAGCTGGTGATTTGCACCTGTAATGTGCAGTGAGTCAATTCCTCTTTCTGAGCCCGCCTGACAGCGAATGGTCGATTCAACCACCCCTTCCGCTCGAAAACATCGACCAACGACATGTAAATCGTTCTGGTCGAGGGCAGTGATTTTGACCTTTCTCCTCGCCTTATCATCCAGACCTTCTCGTTGGAGGAGTCGGTGTCGAGCTTGTTGGCAAGCCTCAAAAACACCGAAAATAAGCTGGTAAAGGCGAACGAGACGAGCTCGCAGAGTATCAGCGAGGCGGAGAGGCGAATGTCGGCGCGGATCCAGACTGTTGCCAACGCACACACGGCCGTCCACGAACAGGTACAACGTGTGCCGGGTGAGCTATCGTGGTGGACGGCATATTGACTGTCGGTCGCAAGACTACTGCCACGTGCTGCCGAATGCCCAAGCTATACTGACGAAGGAGTGTTTGCATCTTGACTGCTATTGATGGGGCGTTTCATGTGTGTGCATCACGGCTGGGCCCATGTGAAATTCACAGCAGATTTTGAACGTAGCCCGTCCTTTCGATGACAAGGTCGCTAGGAGTTGTACATCAGATGGTTTGAGACTAGCATCTATTACAGCGCAGCGCCGTGCGTTAGCGCTAACTTGTGCAGCGTCTGCTGCATGTTGTAACATCCCACCCTGACAGAGTCAGCGCTGCAAAGCTCGTCGTTAGTAAACTTGATCGACTTTATGAGTCGCGAGGGAAGGAATTGCTGTACCCTTCTCGCGATAAAAATATTTCAGGCAGGAACCGCAGGAGGGGATCCAACCCCCCCTCCTATGTGACCCCGGTTGGGTCTTCTAGCTAGTAGAACTGGAGGATGGGGGCCAGAGGGGCAGACGACAGAGTCCAATGATGGGAGAAAAAAAAAAACAAGAGACCCACCACTTCTTCACTGTCTGGGTTCTGACTACGCACAAAACACGGAAACTCGGCGGCTGGTAGTCTCGAAACCTTGACGGGATCTCAAAACGCCCGTACACGCACCTTTTGCCAAGCTGGAGAAGAAAATGATCAAGCTGAAGGACAACACGGCCGACAAAGATTCCTTGCAGGAGACGCGGGATGCACTAGCTCTGAGACTGACGACGCTCGAAAACGTAACCACCGCCGGAAAACAGGTAAGTACGCACGATCGTCATCCCCTCTTTCCCCATGTACCAAGAAAGGAATGACGTGGCCTCGCCCCTCCCTGCCCCTTCTGGACCCGTTCTTCTCATCGATGACGACCGTATTACCTCTGGGT
Organism: Ectocarpus sp. CCAP 1310/34; assembly: GCA_902602495.3. Classification (NCBI taxonomy): domain Eukaryota; class Phaeophyceae; order Ectocarpales; family Ectocarpaceae; genus Ectocarpus; species Ectocarpus sp. CCAP 1310/34. The sequence continues at coordinate 88,883 of CACKRE030001020.1, forward strand.
GAAGTATTGAACCCCAGTCCTGGATCGCGGCGTAAAATACATCATTGCGCACAGGTACCACTGGCCGGCGCTGAAGGACGTAAGAGAATATGTGCTATCATGCAGATGTCGTATGCGGAAGCGGCCGTGCAGTAAATAACTCCACATGCTGCTTCTGCCGGCGCGCTTCTTTAGGCCATGGGAAGTACTGGAGATGGGCGTTCTCGACATGAAGGTCACTTCTCTCAAAGACAACAGATACTGCTGGTCATCGTCGACAGAGTCACCAAGTTTCTCTTTGCCTTGTAGAGCACAACTCATTTCTCGCCTACAGACCGCTTCGCGTCCAGTGGCATGCTCGTCCAAGGCATGTAGTTGGAGAGATCGGCGCGAAAACTTCCTTGCTCTTCCCTCCGTTTTTTCGCTTGCTGCGTGCCGTATTGTTTGGATATAGGAAGTGATCGACCTGCTAACGTCGGAGGTGGAGACAATCTCGTGCAGGGTGCTAGAGGTGGAGAACTTGGCGGAGGCCGTGAGGACAGACCTGTCGCCAGAGATAGCCGCGCTCGAAGAGAGCGTTGAAAGGTGAGCCTTTTCAAAAAAATTAAGTAGAGGGGTAACGGGCTGACGTTTTAGCGCAAAATCCGTCGTGTGACTTTGTCTTGAGTGATGTGCACCGGATGGGAGGCGAGGATCAAGTTCAAATGTTGAATCCCTGAACTGCTGTGAAAAGGTGTGCTTCAGCACCCTGGGTAACTACCCAAGTAGCGGTCCTCCCAGATGCAATGGGTATTAGTACGGCACGCACTGATGATGTTATGTAAGTTTGGATTTGGGCGTCTTTGTGCGTGGGGGTGGTACATGAGACAACTTTGGTGTTTCTAGCAGCGCGCAACGTTGTTCTGAGTTTGTCAAAGATGGCGACAGCAGTGTGGTGTATTCGACGCAGCTGCGTCTTATCAATAGTGGTTCAGTTTGCACCGTTAGCATTCAGCCGTTCTTACAGCAGTCAGCCCCTCCACAACGATACTCGCAATGTTTTAGTTGGTCACACAGACTACGGAAAACGATCACAATTAGCAATGTAGTTGCGTAGAGAATAATGGGCAAGAGAGTCGTTGAAAGAGGGGCACAAGCTCCGCTGTGCGTAAGCGTCTGTTCCTACTACTACCCTCGCTTGACGCATGACTCATCTCGTACCTTCCTTCCCTTTCGACGCGGTGCCGAATTTCCAGCGTGCATGGTATCCTCAAGAGAGCATTGGAGGACCATCAGCGTATTCTCGACACCCAGGACGCAAAGGTCTGACTACTCACTCGTGTGCGTGTTTCCGGCGGAGTCCGACCACGTAGTTTGTGTACTAGAACACAGCGCATGACCACCACGTTTTGCCACACTGTGCATGTTTTTCACGACTTGATTCCGTCTCCGATCGATGAGGTGAGGGTGGTCGTCAGAGTAGTCGGCTCCTCGGGGTAGCAGTATTGACATATTGACAGCTTGCCCTTTTCCCCATGAAAAAAAACATCTCCAAGACCTTCTCTTTCCATGCATACACGTTCATTGTATGGCCCACACGTGTGGCAACTTGCGAACACATTTCTTCAGTCACGACCACTGGTTTAATGTTCATCGAGGCTCGATCTTGTGAAATGAGTATTTTCGGGAAATCCAGCTCGATGGTGAGGAACCGCCCGACAGCTTTCCTACCGACACGGTAAAATACACTGTTCACAGTTGGTGTCATTTACAAATCTCCTACCCAAAAGCTAGCCCAACCGAGACTATATCCATTCTGTAGGGGCTAATAACACACGTCGCATTTGCATATGCCTTCAGGGACGCGTTTCTCGTTTTGCTACTCTTTCTGTCAGGCACTTCTGTCGGTACCTCAAATACCCCCCGCGTCCCTAAGAGGTGACTCCACAGACCTTGAAGACTACATCTGGGGCCGCGCTGGGAACCGTGTCTGCCCGCCTGCTCGATAGGTGACAGCTGTTTCCAAGGAAGTGAGCGATGCTTGTTCGTCGGTCAGGTCGGACGTTAGGGACATGCTGGTTTGTCTGGTGTCTCGCGGCGCGAGGAGGGAGCTCGCACGAAACGACAACGCAGACGACGACGCCACCTTGGCAGAGGCAAGTTCCGTGGAAAGGTTCTCGCTGGCATCCCACTTTCAAGGGCGTTGTATGCAGGCTTGTAACCAGCATAAGTGGTACCGGCTGCAATGATAAAAGAGGAGAGAACTCCTTTTGGAGGATACCCAGAAAATGGTGCCACATTTGGAAAGTTCGGCGTCATAAGAGAGCGAGCGGTATTTGTTGGTATGTATCTCCAGCAAGAAATGAAACAAGCAGCGAATGTTAAGCTAATTTGGCTGAGGGGCCCACGTACATGATTGAGATGCCCGACAATATTCTTCCGGCGGGACATCATAAATACTTCTACCCACACGCATCTTTTCTATTTCGCTTCGAATGCGTGTCTCATGTTACAGTTTAACTTTCCGTCCGTCGGAAACGGTTTCGGGGAGGAAGTATTTGGGTTTGTTTGTCTTGATTGTGGGCAATTCCGGCCGGCAGATGACGGCGCTGTCGAGCATAGCCGGTTGTGCTCCGTCCAGTGTAGCCGATGGTGCTCCGCCTTTGTTGAACGTTCGACAGATGCACCTAGCGGTATCACCACATCGAGTGTCGCACCTGAAACACGTTCGTCGTTGCTCTAGAGTTGTTTCCGTCGATAGAAGGGGCCAAGTTCGACATGCCTACAGTAGTTTGCTTCGTACGGCATGGCGAACCCGCGTTCGTCTCCATGACCTGTTTGTACCAAGTTAAACCAAAAGCGCTCAGCACCCAAGACAAGCATGAAACTTTCGTTTTCCGGCCAACTCAAAACATCGTTTGTTGCGGCCCGTTTGGTTGATGCTCGTTTTCGCCTGTAGGTGGCAACGGCTGTTCGGGAGCAGCAACAGCGAAGAGAGGAATCGTCGAGGCGGGTGGAAAGGGCCAACCTCAGCCTCACCTTGCTCGTGAAAAAGCTAGAACGCAGCCTTTTCGTGAGTTCTGATTCCACGGATGCGAATCTCTCTCGCTCTCTCTCTCTTTCTCTCGCTCTCTCTGTCTGTCTTGCGCTCAGCATCGATATTTTCGACGCCGATTCTGGCCTGAGTCGACCCAATTGCTGGGTAACAGGTCGAGCCTTGCTTGTAGAATGGAGCATGACCTCATCGTGAGCGTTGTGTCAAAACGTGGTCGCCGTGGTGATGAGAGGTGTACATCAAACGCAGCTGTTGAGCATGCAGAGTAGACATCACAGCGGTGTGTGAGTTCGTCGCGAAAGCACTCCCCACGCGTGACTATTTTTCGAAGCCGATGTCACGCCTGGGGGGTGCTTTTCCGACGAGGGTGCCATTTGGTGCTACGATCCTTGAAGGGTGCTGTGTGCAGATAGTTATTGCTGATAGTTGTCGCAGGTATCACATCACCCAAACCATGACGCCCGCCCCAGTCATGATCGTTGAAGAACCGACGTCCTCCGATTGGGCTTTGCTGTGATGCCAGGATCATCGACACTTTGTTTCGAATTCAGATGACAGCGATAACGAGTACACTCCCGCCCGTGGTTCTCTAGACTAGCCAAATACTGAAATGAAGTGTGCCTCTGTCATATGTGCATGCCCATTATTTGGAAGGTGCTGTCCTCGAGAGACCTGTTTTGGGAGGAAGTGGGCACGAAGTTGAAAGCCCACGCTGAGGCGTTCGCAGATGCATCTTGGAGGGTAGAGGCCACCAGCGAAGAACAGGTTGGTTGTCCGTGCGATGCCATTGAGTGTTAAGTATTATGTAGTTCATGTTGAAGCCCTAACGTATTGTCTGACCCCAACGCCACGACCACCACCACCACCAACAACAACGACGACGACGACCACCTGGTACTTATGCTACTGCTGCTACCGCAAGTTGCGCGCTTGTATGCAATAGACCAAAGTTCCGATTGGACCATCCCACGACGAGTGGCGTGTGGGTTTCCCCGTTGTTGTTAGGGTATTTCGCCATGGAAAGTTGACGACGTCTAACAGAAGATGATGACGGTACACTGAGGCTACTGTGGTTCCCTTCATTGACGTGCAACATTCGAAAGCTCAAAAGCCGCGAGTCTCAAAAGGTTGCTCTGTTCACTACAATATACAAGGTGGCCAAACAGGAGACCAAGATGCCAACCCAGCGCGCATAGACACGGTTTGAGATCTTCCCATACGGTGTTGCCCCGCTAATCCAGGCTAATCCAGTTGCGAGGCTAGCCAAACGAATTTGGCAATCAATCTTTGAACACTCAACGACTCGATTTGCACGGCCCCCAAGCTCAGCGAATTCGAAGACTCAATCCTAAGGTCTGCGGTCCAGGTGTTTTCCAGATCTAACATCTCCGTTGTCTCAGCGACGCACACCAAAAGATGCCACAGCGTCATCGGTCGTTCCGTTTTGCAGGACCGCTTTGTGCTCACGGTCGAGCTTCAGCAATATATCGCCGGCAACACTCAGCGCGTGGCCAAGCTTATCTGCCAAAAAGCAGACTTCGAGGTACTGTCACTCGCTCGCCGTTGGGGTGTTCACCTACTTGTTGGTCGTTCTGAAGAAATCAAGATCGGGCATTGATGTGCACTGTTATTGCACAGCTTTCCAGTTGTCCTTCACCCGCACCGGGGATACAGCCATGACATATCACTGACATGACACGCGATCAGGACCCCCTGCCCCCCTCCCCCCTCCCCGTACCCGGATCCCCATGGCATTGCGATTGAAATATACCGCAGGTTATTCAGAAGCTCACCGCATCCACAAACGTCGAAAAGGGGGCCCAGGACTGGGACAGACGCGTGCAGAGTATGCGAGGTAGTTTCTTGGAGCACTTCGTGGCCAATGCAAGACGGTATTTGGACAGGAAGTACCCGTCGCACGGACCGTTCGGCGCCCGAAACCGGGACCGTTTTTTTGTCAAATTGGAGCAAGGGCTCAAGGTAAACACCTCTGTTCCGTTTACTCTTCTTCACGAAGTATAAAATTCATCGAGTTTGTGGTAAAAGAAAAGGGACCCCCCCGCCTCCCCCCCGGTGTTTGCCATCGGGGTTGGGTTTTCGTCGCTTGGCAACGACGTTGTAAAACAAGCCGCCCCCCCCGGTGTTTGCCATCGGGGTTGGGTTTTCGTCGCTTGGCAACGACGTTGTAAAACAAGCCGCCCCCCCCGGTGTTTGCCATCGGGATTGGGTTTTCGTCGCTTGGCAACGACGTTGTAAAACAAGCCAATTCACTTCGTGAACTCGGCAACCAGGTTACCGTGTATTTTTTTACCTCTGTTCCTTTTCGGCGGTAACTATGAATGGTGGTCGAGTAGATCATGTTGTGCGGGGTCGAGAACCCTC
>CACKRE030001020.1:139985-174805 GCA_902602495.3 Ectocarpus sp. CCAP 1310/34
CCGCTTCCGCCGCCTTGTGGTATGCCGTTCTTCCGAGCTGCGTTTCGCTTGCCCGCCATGATGGCGTCAGCCTTTTCGCGGGCCAAGTTGGACAAAACCACTTCGCTAGCCTCGCAGTAGCCTGTGTTCTCCGCGGCTTTTCTGCCCTTCCTCTTGCTGTCCAACAAGGTGGTGCGAAGCTTGATTCCTCGTTCGTGTGGGGACCACTTGTGGATAACCTCGTATCTTGTTTGGCCAGCATACATGATGCGTGTACATTCGCCAGCGGCAGTCACCGCTGGGCCCTGGCCGCGCAGCATTTTCAAGCCCGCTTCCCACCACCACTTTTTGTCTGACCAACTTTCTGAGTGGCTCTACCCCCCCTAATTCGACCAAGCGGAATCGATTGGCGACGATTCCCGTGGCGAAAAAGTTCGGCAATGCGGCGAAAAAAAAAGTTCGGGCTGAAGGGGAACTTTTTTTTTTTGGGAACGTTTTTTAAACGTCGTTTTTGGGCGTTTGAGAACGATCTGCGAAGTCAATTTTTTTTTTTTTTTCTTCTCCGAGGTGGGAAAGGTGATTCGTCTTTAGCTCGGAACCCGCCATATGTGTGGGTTTCTTCTCTACGTAGACTACATTTATATTTTTCTCGAGCTAGCCCACTTTTCCTGCCGAGAAAAGTGCCTCATCATTGTCCCCCGTTCGTCTGCTCGCGTTCCGCTACGAAGCGGAACCTCCAATTCAACACTTACTCAATGGGCGCCATGCTCTTTCCTCAGCGGAACCTCCAATTCAACACTTACTCAATGGGCGCCATGCTCTTTCCTCCTCCTCAAGCCTCCCGCCACCAACACCGGTGCAGGTCAACGGTGAGGTAGGTGTCATGAACACGTAAAACTGTCCTCGCCCTCGCCCAATGCACACGTGGGTGTCGGCCCAGCTTGCAGTCCTTCCTAGCAGTTCTGTCCACTTCCCACGTTCCCTGTATTGCGTTTGTCCTGTGCATAATGGTCTATATGTTTTCATGACGTTGGTTCCTCACATCCGGTGAACGCCCCACGCGAGCGAGCGTCGCTGAGGCTCAAACAATATACTTTCGCGGCAGGGGAAAACACTTGCTACTCAACCGTTAAAGACTCTCTTGCGCCTGGAGGATGACACAGGGGGGGGATTCAGACGAGCCGCGCGCTACATCTCACACACGGGCCTCCAGGAACGATACATTCACCAACTACGGGATATTTTATTTCACAAGGTGAACGAAAGAGCACGATTCGTTCATGCACAGCGCGAAATCATCACGCCACCAGCCAGGTTGTTCTCTCCTGTCGTGCATGCCACCCAAAGCCGACCAAGTGTCATCTTGCCGGCAGAGCAGAAAGACGAGGTGTTGTCACAACGGTTTCTGCACCAGCACAAGGTAGTCCCTGCGAACGCGAACAAATCACCGGCACAGGTACTCAACGACATTTGAAGGAAAGGAAGGGGGGAATGATGAGGCGTCGCCAGGTGGGGCTGCTTTCGTCTGGGACGTGCAACACGTGGGCACCAGCAAATGAGCGTGAGATCGTCAACAAATACAGGGAACATCGCGCAAAACGTACAAAGCGTAGCGATTGGGGAGATGGCTGCCGATAAGTACGGTGAAACACGGCGGTAATGGCATAGGTTACGAGGTATGCAGCTAGACGTGAGGCTCTGCAAAAACTGTCGTAATCTGATATACGGAGGTGGGACGGGATGGTGATTAAGAAGGGCTGCGTGACTTCCCTCCAACCAGTGCAATTACAGATCAGAGCACACAGGTGGTCTATTTTTAGTCGGCACCTAAACGTTTGGACTTGCCTGTTGTAGTACGAGTTGGACGGGTCGTGCTCGCCTTCCCTTACTACTCGGAGGCCCGCCTTGTCGAGCATCAGCCGCACCATATCGGGGCACATGACTTCAGAAGGCCATGGTGCGGACAGGGCAGTGGCAACGATAATAAACCCACGCGACGAAGGTCGTCACGGTATTGTCAGCGGTTGAGAGAGGGGTGACAAGGCGGAGAGGAAGCACACGATGGACACAGAAACCACGTGCGACACGTGCATCTAAGAGTATACCGACGCTACGTCCCGCCGTACGGAAAATTGGCTGTGTAGAACAAAACAATATTCATGGTGACGCAAAGGCTCATGTTCTGAGAGACAAACTGGAAATCAATCCATCCGATATCGTGTAGTTTTGCTCCAAACGTCCCACATAGGGCTTCGACTCGGTAGCCAAGTAGGCGGCGAAAGGCGATCGACAGCACGGCAGCGAAAGGAAGCTCTGGATGCCCAAACACCCCTGCACCACGAGATTCAGAGGACGGAGGTCCCGCAAAGAACGCAAGCGTTGATCGCGAGGAACGGCATGAAGCGCTGGGAGGAGATGAATCTGCCACTCCACGATGTACTCACAGTAGAAGCCTCCGACGCTGTACTTATCCTGAGCACTGAACCGATCCCAGCCGCCTGCTCATGTAGGGGGAGAGACGGACAGAGAGAAAGAAAGAGAGAAAGATAGACACGTCCAGGTCAACTCTACGAAGTGAGGGACAAAACAAGCGGGAGACGCCATCGTGCTCACAGCAGAGAGCCCCAACGAAGCGCCATGGACAATACTAGTGGTCTGGTCCCATGGTACTATCAAAACCTTTGGTCGTCGGCACAGAGTGGTCGCTATCTTAGCGTAAGGAAACGATCCCGGCGAGTCGTGTGCCGTGCGATTCGCGTCCAAATAGGATCGCACGTAGGCGAAGAAAACTGTCCGTTGGAGACGCCGCGCAAACGGAAACCAGATCGGTAACTGCACAACGCACCACGATGTAGCACGAGTTTCAAGATCGAACCGTTGGGTGCTACAGGGGACAATATGAAAGCACGACTGGAGATCGTCAAGGATCTGCGACGACTCAAGGTTTGGTTGCGAGCAGATACCGATCCCCGTGAGTATCGGGCCTTGTGCGCCACACACAGGGCCTTGTTTGGAACAGTCCTTTAAAAATTGACCAATCAATTTATTGCGGGCCATTCTTATGTCTCTCGCCCGAAAAATCTCACCTGGGCTGAGGAAATTCGCAGTGGACAAAAAAGCCTTGCCACCCGGCTTCAACACCCGAGCGATCTCGCGGATGTACTTGTTGGTGATGTGCAGGTCCACGTGCACGAGAACGTCGTACAAGATCACGAAATCTAGCGAATCGGACGCGTTCTCCGGCAGGCGGGGCTGGCTCAGCAGCACAAACTTCACCTGCGCTGGGAGAAGGGAGGGAGCGACGCGTGCCATAACAAACGTGAACACGCAAGACAAAATCACGCATGCACACATCGACCAGAAGCGGTTGCAGGGCTGGACTATAAGATGGGTTCAGACATGAACGTTCTTTTTCGCGCCGATCACACCCTCTCCGCCTGTAGCTTAGGGGTAGCTTGGTTTACTCGGCAAATTCCCACAAAGAAAACAAAGCTCTGCACGATACGTAGGCGAGTGTTTTATCATCCCTTTGGGCTGTTCAGCTATGTCTCTTGTGACTAATCCGTACATATGGCGGAAGATTACGTAGCTCGTGGAACAGGCAGGTCCCACCAAATACTGCGCCAGTCAGGTTTCGCCAAGGAAGACAACAGCAGAGCGTTGCATGTCGGCACCGGGCTGGGACCAAAGACAAAGGCCAAACGTACGCAGCCAGCAAGTCCCGATTGCTCACAGTTTGTGAACTTGTTGAGAGCGCTGCACACCAGGGGGGGATACTCATACTGCCAACCAACACGAGAGGCCTGACTGCAATACTGTATCCCGACTACAAGACGAACAAGTTGAACCTTGGCACCCGACTTGCTCAATTCAGTCAGAAACGAACATTTCAAGAGAGGAAAGAGTCAAGGGGGAGGTGGGGGTACCCCTCATTCAGGTACTCAGGCGGTAGCCGTTGCCATTTGTGGGGGTGAACTCATTCGCCACGTGTCTTGCTGTGTTGGCCAGCGATCACTCGCCCTCTTCGAGACGACGTTTCTACTCTTCATTGGGACACCGCCAACAACCTCAAGGTGTTCATCCTATGAGGGCAAGAAAATCATGGCCATATATTGCCCCGTTTCTTTTTGCACGTTATGCTGACACCGTGTTACGCCTGCTCTAGCGATCACAATGTCGCCACAACCTCATTGTCGTAAGGCAATCATGTCAGATTCATCTAGGTTTTCTCGTTTCTTTTTCAAGACCGCACACGTCCCCCTTGTTTACTTACTTCACGTTCCCCGACCATGAGATGTGTGACTTGTATTCTAGTGTCTTCTACTTGACCGAAATGGACAACCCTTTGGCACATTTCCCTCCTCCGTCCTACCACCCGTGTACAACCCCTCCTTCACTTCGGCAAACCTCGGTCATCCACTCGAAAATTCATTTTTTTTGGGGGGGCACGCGCGGGGGCAAGAGAAAAGCTTGCCTGTCCCCCTCCGGCGCAAACCCCCTCTCCCACTGCAGATCTGGTGCGCTTCAGCATGTTCTTGGAGATGTCGAAGCATGTCAGCTGTCCAGCCTTGCGGAACACCTTGTAAAGTAAAGGGCAGACGTCAACGGCGGTAGTTGCGTGTTTGCGTTGTGGGAGAAGGCGGGCGAGACAAGAGGGAGGCGGGATGCCAGTGCCAATACGTGACGGTAATTATGCGATGCGTTTGATGACAGGGATACAAAAGGTTTTCGGTGCGACGGAAAATACATGACAACAATTCAGTGCAACCGCAAACCACCCCCATAATGATGCACCGCACCGCCATGGAAAACACGAGCTACGAACAACAATCACGGCGTGAAGATGCCGCTCGATAAAAAAAAAACACGCCAATGACGCCTCTGTGACCGTAAAGCTCAAGAGTAATCCACCCTAGACACATGCCGCACTGTCTGCATGTTCCGAATACACCCCGACTCCACATCGTACACCAATATGATATTCACGGGCACTATAACCGCCGCATGCTGACAGGAAATGGGTTGTCCGCCCGTCAGCCTCCAGTCACCTCCGCACCTCTACTGTCACGCGCCCCCCACCGCAGCCAATCTCGCCGACGTTGCTCTCCTCTGTAACGTTCGGCTGCAGCAGCACGGAAGGTATGGAGTGCACGAGGACCGGGCAGCGCGAAGAAATCACCAAGATGGGGAGCAGCGGAGGGTCGTGGCACGAAAAAATCACAACGCGAATCGAACTGCCAATCCCCTGGACAAACGACTATTTACTGTATTTCTGTCGTTTTGCTGGTGCCACGTGGCACTACCTTGATGATGCTCAACGCCGACGAGACTTGCATACGTACTGTATCGGCCCCACTACTCTGTAGGGCAGCAAACATTACTGGCCTGTGGTGTGGTTGGCAAACTGCCGTCGGTCGCACCAAAAATTGTGCATGATTAAGTCAGCACAGACATGAGCTCGTTCGACGGGCACGAGAGCAGCCCATCAACACCAACAGAAATATCGGTCTGCGCATACACGAACTGAGGGCTGCACCAGCACGGAGGTATACATGCACCACTACCTCAGTATTTCCCTGCGCACGAAGCGCTAAAGCCTTCGCAGTTTAGCGGGGGGGGTAACAGAACAAAGGCCAAAGCATTCGCGGTACCAGCAGTGGCAGCGACTGCCTCTCACCAGGATGAAGTCGTTGATGACCCTCATCACATCGTCGCGCGTAGACCACTCATCGCCAACCACCTCCAGACGCTCCGTTTTCGACCCTTGGGCCATTTTCTGCACCCAGCTGGCGTACGTGCCGAAACGATGTTTTCGAAGCAAAGCGTGTCATGGAGAGTGGTGTCTGACAAGGTGCGAATGTTGCGGTGGGAGCTGCTCGACACAACTCAGCAGGCAAGTCCCGTCCGAACGAAAACCACTAAAGCAAGACGATCATCCGCAAAGAAGTCGCTTGAGACGTCGGGCGAGGCCTGCTACGGGAAGGGGTAGATTGAGCCGCGCCTATCTGTGAGAGTCCGGCCCACTCAGCTAGCACGCCAACATGGCGGAAAAGGGCAGAAAGTTCGATGTACATCTGTCTACTGTTAATATTCCCATTCAAACCTTTTTGCGTACGTAGAAAAATGCGAAGAGATATGTTAGCGAACCTGGCGTCCGGTTCCCACTCCGCTGCATAATTGTCCCAAAGCTTCCGGTTGGTGTCAAAATTGCCAGCGTCTGGGTACACGAGAGCGGAGCCGAGGCTCTGCACCAAGTTGGACACAATCTCGTTGCCCGCCTTCGACTTCTCCGTGAGAGCATCGACACATTCCTACGTGAACGGATTCGAGGAAGGGGGGGGGGGTTCCTCATAGCCGTGCACGCCGTAGTGGTTCAACCATTGACCTCGCATCCCTACAAAGCCGAGACGGAGCACGCCGNGGGGGGGGGGGGGGGGGGGGGGGGGGGGGGCAAGCGTCGCGACACGACCGGGCCTTACGGCTTAGCTCGAAAAAATCGTCTACACTGACTAGCAAACCTCTTGATGTTCCCCACAAGGAGCGGGGCGATTGGTTGTCATACCTCTTGTGCTCGACCCTCTCCTTCGCAAACAAGAATTGGCATGTCAATAGCCCGCGGTTTGTTTGGGGCGTTACGTTCGAGTTGGAACACAGGCAAAGAGGCGACATGGAAACCTGCGGGCAAGGTAGGGGGAGAAGACCGAAAACGGAGGCTGAACAAGACATGACCGACAGGCTACAGAGTACACAGGCCTCCCTTTTCCCGCTTTTTCCTCTTGCAATCCGATTGTAATCTGCGGTGCGTTGCTCGCATGTACACACACCTGCATGGCCTGCGTACGAATCGCCTCGTCACTTCCTTCCCGCTCTGCTGCTGCAACCTCTGCCTCGGGAGGAACAGGTGGCGCCGTCTCTGGCGCCGTCGAGCCTTCGCCGCTACTTGTGGCCTCAGCCGCAAGGGCCAAAAGTTGAGCGACACCGCCCGACATTCCGAAGATGCCTCGCCTTTAGGTATTTACGTTGGACACGACAAGGCCACAGGCGGGAGGCGAACACGATGGTATTGCCGTGACGCAAAGCTGCAACAAGGGGACGTGTTTGGTTTGCAGTTTGGCGGGCCTACCCTTGACCGAAAACAGCAGTAGTGAACATCGTTATCGCTGTTTCAGCTCGACCTCGTGATGCATTGCGGGGCAAGATGGTAAGAAGCGCGGCCCCGACAGCTACTTGTTCCTTGTGTCGGCGGTGGGTTATAATTATTTGGTTGTCCAATAGCCTTCACAGCAGTAGTTGGCAGTCGTTTAGAGCACAACACGGCAGTATTGCATGCAGAGTGTTGTCGAGACCATGAACAGTTCCTTGTTTCTTCGACCAGGAAATTTGATTCCACGTCTGAGCCGTGTCTTCTCCATATGTGCATTTGCTTTTTATCTGTACATGGTGCTTGCCTATCACACTCGCGCTGCGGTTGGTGCGGGATCTCGTGTTCGGGGTGATAGTATGCATACCTCTCATTTGAAATGCAATGCAAAAGTGGATCGTGGATCATGATTAGAACGAAAGCCAGATGCAAGCAAATGTAACTAACTCACTTTTTCTCTTAAGTGGACACCAAGAACTCTACCTTCACCTCGTGCAGCAGTAGTAGAGATATTGAATATATTCGAGAACCGAGGAATGGTTGTCTGATAGAGGCGTGAACGAGACGGAGCGAGCAATGGCGCGTGGCACTGCTAGGCGAAGGACAAAGGGAGCCCACAGACGGGGACCCAATAAGTATGGTACCCCTCATGATCCTCGCTATAAAAAAAAAGCAAAAAAGCCTTGTTGTGTGTGCCCCCAGCAGCGGTTGCCATGCTGCAAAACTCCGGTACTACTGCTGCTCCGTGCTTGAGAGGCCATGTCCCTCTTCCTCGTGGTCTTCCTGCTTCTTTTTTTCAGCCCGACAGCATGTAGGGCCTTTGTGGCATGCGGGCGACAGGAGCCTGCTGCTCACGGGGATGTTGTAGGAAACAATCGAGGGAGGAGTAGCCGCACATCAGACACAGCAGCAGCAGCCTTCGTTGTTGCAGGAGGGGCAGCAGCAGCAGGCACGACGCGATGCACCGAGGCAGCTGGGGGCGCGGAGCCAAGGTAGCAACATGGCAGCGCCATAGAGCAGAGGGTTGCACGGATTTTAACGCTGTGACTCATCCTCTTGAGAGAGAGACGAGAGAGACGAGAGAGAAACCACTCCGACGCCGGGAGTAGACATATTCATGTTGAACAAACATGTGTGTCGAGCGTTTCGTTTGGTGTATGATACAGAGTACGTGTCAACACGGCGGCTGCTGCTGTGAACTCCGAATAATACGTAGAGCACACTACGGCCTGCTTGTTTTAGATCTGTTGCGGCAGGTTAATGCTTCTTTCAGCAAGCGCCCATCAGTGAAGAAGTAGAGAATGATTTGACGTGCCACAGACTGCGGTGTTTTGGTTCAATCGTTTTTTCAAGTCGCTTCTGCTTGTTGTGACGATGACCCCGCGAGTTGCGTGCAACATTTGCCGAGGCATCATCGGGCTCCGTGAGGCATGTAGCAGACATGTGGCAGAGGTTGGTGCACCTGTCGGCAGACACGTATCGCGTTGCTGCCCTGTCCTCCATTCTACGATTCAGGCGTCGTGACGAAGGCGGAGAGGCAGTGTCGCCGCCAGCCCACACAAGTTGACCTCTTGTTGTTTTCGATACATGATTAACCAATGCTCAGATTGCGTCTCTCCTACTTCACGTACTGCGGTAATCGCTGTACATCTCGAGTCAGTTTTGTCACGAAATGGATTTGCCTGCATGTATGCATATCCATCATTCATGGAGATGTCTAGCTGGTGGCTTAGATGGCTGCTGAAGCCATATTTTTGGTCACGAACACGCCCCATCCCGGAACGCGCACACGATGTACTACCTGGACATCAGTGCCCGTCACTCATCTGGCGCCCCCCGGAACTCTGGCGCTGAACTGCACTGCTGCTGTGTCCTCGGTGTCCCCCCCCCCCGTCCAATGCTGGGCCCCTACGCGTTTAACCATGTGCCACTTGGTCATGGCTGGGATCCCCCGCGCAATCCTGCCAATTGTTTTCCCCCTGGATATTCTGTAGTCTGAATGTAGCTGTCGTTTGAAGGGGAACATCATTGCACGCATGCGTTGCGCCGCCTCAACCACCGGCTCTCTGATGAAGCTGCCCCCCCCTCTCCCCTGCCCACATCCGCCCATATCCTTGCTTGCCGCCCCACCCCAGAGGCAAGTGCAATTGCCGAACCACACTGAGGTCGGCGCCGCCGCCGCTGGGGGACGGCAGCGGCCAGCGCGACGGAACCATTGCCCCGCTCAGGGCCATCAACCAGGACACCCTCTTCTCGGCCAACGAGTGGATTGCAGGGGTGGCTGGAGGTTCGGTTGGCGTGCTGGGGACTCTGATACGGCTCGAGCTCAAACAGGTCAGTGATAATTTTTATAGTAGTGGTCGTCAGCACGCTGTGTCGACTATGTAGTCGTGAATCTTGCACAGGACCGTGCATCGTTTAGAAATGCGTTGATGTTAAAACCAGCTAAAAAGACGCTCATACAAAAACGCTCATACATCTCTCACCTTCGTAGCTAAGTACGGTATGTGCGTGGACCTTCGTAGCTGAGTACAGTTCGTGCGTAGACCGTTTCCTCGGGGCTGGGAATCAGTGTGATGTAGGGGGGTTGCGCTTACCTGTCGCTGCTGTCTATCCTGGATGGTATCCATTCCTTGTACGGTATCAAGCAAATAGTGTCGCAGCTTGCTGACGACCTTCGTGCGAATGACGACCGTGAACACGTACATCTCATAGCACAGACTACGGTTTAAACCAGTCATCAAGACATGTTAACGGGTGATAACGTGCACTTTAACAGGCTTTATCATCCTCCGTCCACATGGGGGGTGTTGAGTAAACACCGGGTGGGTAGCAACGTTCGCGAAAACGTGCCACGGAGAAACATGTTGAAGTTGTCTGCTTCGTAGATGCGGCATAACCGCCGCCTCCTCGAAACCTCTAGAGGGAAAATAGGGAAGTGTCCGATACTTTGATTCCTGTTTATTGCCCCCATACCCCTAGCGCCGCAACCACTGGACAGTCACGGCCCATCATAGTACTTTGTGCAAATTCTGCGCGCCAAAACATTGAGTGGCGTCATACTGCCCAAAAGCGAGTTCCTGAAGCATGTGATTAAATCTTTTCATGTCTCTGCTCTACCAGTTACAACCCCAACCGTTAAGATCAGTCAATACATTCCCACGCATGTGCCTCATTGTTCTTGTGTGGCTTTTAACCTCTTGTGTGGCTTTGTACCGATTTATGATTTGTGTCTACCAATGAATCTTGTGTACGTCTGCCATGGCTGGGACGTCAGCGTTGTAGGCTTTCTTGGGAGAATCAGGGGTTCAACTAAGATGGAGTGTTAATGGTTCTGCTGTTGGTTCCACGATTGGTGAATCCCGGTGTCCCGCCCACCTCCGTTGATCCCACGCCTCTGCCCCACGCGTTGCTTGCTCTCCCTCTGTGCGGTGATTTCAATGGACGATAATCACGCCGCAGGAGAAGCTCAAAACCCGGCGTAACTGCCCATACTGCGACGGCAGCGGCAAGCTGGTGTGTGCCATGTGCTTCTCGGCGGGAACGTTCACGGTGAAGCTGCCGGGGTCCGACACTTTCTCCACTTTGCCCTGCCCTGGGTGTGCAGGGAACAAGTATATCACCTGCTTGAACTGCAGGTGAGCCAGCCGGCGGCACCCTTAGTGTTTTGAGGGCGGTGCTTTTAGCTGTCGTTTGTGCACGCCGAACGATCGCTCTAGCAGGTCGCGAGTCGCTTGTTTTCAGGTTCGCTGACGCAAGCCCGTTTGTACCAATCAGGGACAGTGTTCTGGGTCATACATACCGACCGTTCACATTTAGTGTTCGCGTTGATTCCGTGTTAAAGGCTGATGGATGTCTGGGTTGATCTTGTGTGTTTGGTCTTGTCTGTTGCCAAATGTTCTTGATGAAATCAGAATCCCTGCAACGGTGTGCTCGCATGCATTCCTACGACCCCTGTCGATCCCTGCCCTGCTGCATCAGAGTTTGCCTGCATCAGAGTGATTCTAACTCGCCGCCTGTTTTTTTGTTGCTTCAGTTGCGAACACACGACGTCACACACGTGATTTTCTTTCAATGCCGTGCTGCAAGTTGCCTTCAGCAGTACTCCTCAGTAGTCTTTGCGGTCTGTTGGTGACTCTTCCTATCCAAGGCTTTTACGCCCTCTGATTGGTAAAGCGCTGGTATTATAGAGTGATCGATTACTCTCCAGCGCCTCCACTCTGTTCTGCATTCCGAGAACGCGGCGCACCTGCGTTCTCGAACAGTTCTTAGCCGCCAGGCCGTCCGTTGGCCATGGGTTAGGGTTGTGTTGTGTTGTGTTGGGTTGGGTTGTGTTGGGTCGGCCACGGTTTGTGAAACATCCTGTGTACGGAGCTACGGTTCAACATCCGTTTAGTCCCAAAGAGTTACTACCAGGCCGTAGATAGACCTCGTACTCCTGCGTATTGGCTAAGACACGCACCTGCAGCAATGTGTTCCTCTCATCCTGTCGTGCATGACACATGCATGTCAAATCAACCCACCCTGCTGCTACGTGTTCATCGCCCTTAACACCTGTACACTTCCGCCCGATGATTCCAGGGGGGACGGGAGGGCGGTGCCCCGAGAACTGGACAGGAAAACAGCTGACGCCGCCGAGGTTGACCTTCGGCTAGAGGAGATAGGGATGGGCGGCATCGGGCAGTAAAATTAATTCACCCTGCGCCAGCCAACATCGTTGGTAGGCTGCAGACACATCCGGCTGGAGCGAGTGGGCGAACGGGCGTCGAACATTTGCATGGTGCTATTGGTTACAAGTCTGTGAAGAATCCTCGCAAGGATGAGGCGTTATTGTACGGGGCTACTTAGGGTTTCGTGTTGTAGGTCTTTGGGGGTAAAAGGGCGTATACACGTGATGGGTGATATGACACGACACCCGGCGCGCCAGAAGCAGATGGGGTAGTTGGCGACCCCGTCGTGGTGCTCTGTGAACGTTCTCGACTGGCAGATCTTCAACCATTGTAGATTTCCAGCCACTCCTTTCTCCTATCCGTTTTTATTTTTTTTTCTTGTCGTGTTGCCGATC
Source organism: Ectocarpus sp. CCAP 1310/34 (assembly GCA_902602495.3). NCBI lineage: Eukaryota > Phaeophyceae > Ectocarpales > Ectocarpaceae > Ectocarpus > Ectocarpus sp. CCAP 1310/34. The sequence continues at coordinate 152,171 of CACKRE030001020.1, forward strand.
CTTGTGTGAATGGTAACAGCGGTTGCGGGACACGTGCTGATGTGCGGCACTGTTTCGTAGGGGGAGTCGTGTTTGTCGTACCCGAACTGCTGTAGCAGTCGTGGACGATGTGTTGAGAGATGTTGAATTAGATTTAGGGAGACGACTGCGCGTGGCGGTAAGCTCACATTCCTCCCGCCTGCAGCGTATCTCGTTCTATCAAAGTAGCGTCCAGACCCCGCCATGATATCTCTGGTGGTTTGTTCGAAGTCTTTCAGGCAATTTCGTCCTTTTCGTCAGCGTTTATGCGTCGTGCGCGGAACGCCTTGCGCCATGTCATTGCTTTCACGAGGTCCTATGATAGGTCCTGCATGTGTGTGGAAGACTTTTCGAATTGACTCATTTTGTGTTTGCCAAAAGGAATAAAGGCCGTGTATTGTTTCGTCTGTATCTTGACTCACTGCACGCACGCGTGGGCGAGAGCAGTGTCTTCTCTACCCTTGTGGTCATCTGCTCTGCGGAGACATACGTTGCTGCTGTGTCAAGTCGGCAGGCGTTGTGCTGCAGACGCGATGAATTGATACCGTTTCTCTCGGGGCAATGTGCTTGTGCAAGCAGCAGTTGTTCTTGGCTTTATTACTTTTTTTCCTGCGTTCAACGGAGAGACGGAAGAGCGGAGCCCCAAGCAAGATTGTTCGGATGGTCCAAGTGTAACTGAGTCTCCGTTGGCTGATGGTTCCGATTCATGCGTTTGTTTCGGTCCGGGACTAAAAGTATGTGGGACTTTTTACGTAGGAGTTCACGGTCACCGTTTTTTTGCGTTGCTGTTGTACCGAGTGAATCGTGTGCTATTCCGTTTTTGTTTGGACTCACGACACACACCGGCGGGCACTTTGGACAAACAATCAACGCTGACGAGGATGCTCTCGCTAGGAAAAAGGAACCCTCGGTGCTCCGGCTGGTTGTGTTTCACACCGAACGCTCCTTGTTATCGAAACGCCTCTGTACATTTCTGAACAGGGGCACACACAGCTGGTGCTCCGAGAGCCCCCACACCCAGCGCCATTGTGCTTGTGTCGCAACGCTATGCCAGTGCCAGTGCTGGCGTTGCAGCTGGTGCTCTGACAGCTCTTGCAACAGGACGCACGACGTGCTACGTGAAACATAGATGGCCTCATCGGCGACACATAAGCTAATTGCTTTCCTGCAGAACCCGGTCGTGCGTGTGGTACAAGCGACCTCCATTTTGCATTGCATCAACGAGTATGCCTTCGGCATCACGGCGGTAAGCAAGCAAAACACCTCGCACACCACATTAGGTGCGGCAGCTGAAGCCACCCCCAATGTGATGGTATGAGTTTTCAGTATCGGGTGCTAGGGAAATCTGCTGCTGCTGCTGCTGATGTTATTGTCGCCGCCGTGGTCATCATCGTTGTTGTCGTTGTCGTTGTTGCTGTCGCTGTCCTTTTGTTTGTTCTGTTTGGTCTTGACCATCTCAATCAAACCGAGTCACATGGGTTCGCTCGTCGCGACGACCGCAAGCCATCACCATCGTCACAAATGCAACGTGGGTGTTCACGCCATGTGCCTTGTAGGTGATCACGTGGCCGCCTGTCTACGCCTGACTAAATAGCAGTTCTTTCGGTGTGCTGTCTGGACAACTAACATTCCCTGTGGCCTGTTTGTGTGTGTGGGGGGGTGGTATTGTGCGTGCAAGGTTTATTTGAATAACGGGGGTGGGGGATGGGGGCATTCTCGCGTGTACCGCTATTGTTGCTGTCTACTGGAATACATAATGCTGTACGTGTGTCAACAAGCATGCCACGTAGCCCGTGTTTGGCTCCTTTCCGCACATCTTGCTGACCCCCCATCGGCCACGCTGCATTGTTGGCTCTTTTGCCACATTGACGCGCGGCTTTCCGTACATGCGCTCTCCCTGTTGTGGTATTTGGAGGTATCCAGGGGTGATGGTGCGTTGCCATCAGGGTGGTTTGGGAATATCAGGCGGTCTTTTGTGACGTCGTGATGGGGTGCAGAAGTTGTACGGCATATTATGTCTGTCCATCTGATTCAGTGTGTGATTCAGCTGGTTTGGTGCAGGTTGACTCTGGGCTGCATCGTGTGTTGCAAGGCGGCAAGCCAAGAGCCGAAGCACAGGAAAAGCAGCAGCAACCTGCATCTATCCGTGATCGAGCTGCGTTGTAGTTCCACACAGCCCCGGAAAGAAAACAGTAAAGAAGCGATTAGCGAATCTCGTTACACACGCTCTCTCTCCTTTTTCTCTGTTCGAACTGCCCTGGCCGACGACTCGCGCATGTATATACGCTGCACCGTGTTTCCTCGCCTGCGCGTTTTCTCTTGCAGTGCGCCGGGCCGTCGATGATACCGACGTTCAATCAGTCCGGCGACGTCATTTTCGCGGAGATGTTCTCCGCCAAGACTGGCCGCTTGGACAGGGGGGACGTCGTCATCGCCATACCCCCTCAAAACCCCAAGCTCAGAGTCTGCAAGCGCATCATTGGCTTGGTGAGTCATGTGCTCTTTACCGACTGCTGGACGAGGCAACTAACCTTAGCAGTAAATAGCATCAGAGGTCTGATCTTCTCCGAGCCATGTTCTGTTAACGAAAGGGTCCTCTCATGCCCGGCCAAACTATTTCGAGAACGATTTCCCCACCGCCACTGCCGGCAACTCTGTGGGACTGCTTTGCTGTGTTACGTGTACATTTGTTTCACAGACCCGTACAGTTGCTCGATGTTCGACATTTCGAGTTTTGCTTCGTCTTCCTCCTTTCGCTGCACGAATCAGCACTTGAACCTGGACACATGTTTGTACCGATTTGCCGGCTCCTATTATGTCCTTTGTTCACAGATTCAAGTATTACATCACCATCCATGCATGTGTCGCACGTACACGAAGTACCCAGACGAGTCCCCGCCACAACGGCGGTCTGTTTCATCACCGTCAAAATCTACTTTCCTTTGGCGCGTTCGGCCTACCGATAAGTAAGTACGCAGCGAACCGACCACCCTCCCGTCCGTCGTTATCTTCTCCCAGCCTGGAGAGACGGTGATAGTTCGGTCGAGGTCGTGGTTCAACGATCGGCCAGAGTTTGTGCCCGAGGGTCACGTGTGGCTAGAAGGAGACAACCCCTCCAACTCCTCCGACTCCCGGACCTACGGCCCGATACCCCTGGCGATGGTTCGAGGCAGGGTGTTTTTTAAGGTGCGAGAGGGAGCCAGAGGCGGATGCGCCCGATGACCGGCGGTTGCGATGGTGGTGTTGATTGATGATCGTGTCATTTCTGGCCCAATCGCTGCCGCATTGCTGACCCGAGTAGTTTGTATGGTTGAAGAGCCCTAATGCAAGCACCGCTCTCGTGGCACGTGTGTGAGGCTTCGTGTTTTTTCCTGTTGACATCGGCGTTGAAACCGTGCAACTCTTCCTTATCCCTTGGGACCACAGATAACACTCAAGCAAGAGGCGCTTATGAGCAGGCGAGCAAGCCTCGCGAAGTCGACACGATAAGTTGTCACACGTCCCACCCCTCACCCCTTCCTCACCGTTCCGCGCGTGGTCTGATGCGCAACGCAGGCATGGCCCCCGCCTGAAATCGGACGCGTGGCACGGCGTGTGCCGGAAGGGGCGTCCGCGGTGCTACCGAGACAAACGGCAGACGACAGCAGTATCAGTAGTGGTGGACTTGAAAGCGACGCACCAATGCGGTTTGTGGCGATAGAGACGACCGTGGACGAAAGAGGGATAGGGGGGCAAGGAGAGACACGCCCGTAGCCGGCCGGAAAATCCAGCCCCCGCTTAATTAAACGCCCTTGAGCCCTGTGTTGATGCTTAGCAACAGCAGTGCGTGCCCCTCGACACTTGAAGTGCGTGTGCGTGTGGCCTACTGCGCAGGGCACAGTTTCGACTATTTTGATGCTGCGACACTCGGGACGTTTTTTCTTGAGGTGGAGGAGCATGGGCATGGGCTGTCAGCAGCGTAAATAGCTCGAACGACGTCACGTCCCAAGTGCCAAACATGTGGTGCTTGGGCCATGATTGGTCCGCTTTGTAGCTTTCTCCATCGAGCAGTGTGAGACAGTCAACCCCACAACAACCCTTTCGGACACACCTCATTCACATCGGAGAGATTCTGTCCACATACATGAAGGGTGTGGCTCCTCCTGAATCGAATCACGTTGGTCTACTGCTGCTTCTGTCCCGTAGCTCTTGTGCACCAGAGTCAAATTCAATTTCGCTGCGTGCGGTCATCGTCCCGCACATAATTTGTTGCAGCATCACGAACAGCGTCGCAACTTCAGCTCAATTTAAGGAACAGCGAGAAGGAATGAGGTTCAGTTGTACTCGAGGTATCGACCGATCTTGGAAAATGAAGTGGACGGCAAAATAAGTCCGGCCCACAAACGCAGCAGAGGCTGCTTTGCGGTTTGGTGGGGTTTGGCGCTCTCGACCCGTCCACCCAAGCAAAAATGTCGAAAACGGTTCTTCTCCCACAGAAGATCCCACAGGACACACAGAACAGATACGCAATTACACCGACAAGCCACTCTAACCACCCCTTTCCCCAAACGAACGCCGTGGCACTGCACTGCTGGTACATGCAGCCCACCACGCGGGGAACAAACGCACGACACAACACACGGCCAGCCCCCTTACCGAAACGCAGCAACCCGCGAGTTCATGCGCGCAAAAAAAGCGTGACTATGCGAAGGAGGGACGCGCGTTGGAGGATACCTCACGTTGACTCTACATATCGGATCGGAAGACATCTTGCGGGGCCCCTGGACGCGCGACGGCTTTCGCCCCCGCCTTCTTTCCAACACTCTCCACTCTTCCCCCCGCCACGCCAGCAAATCCAGTCCAACCCCCACACTTGACCTTACCCACCTCCTTCGCCAACGTAACAGGTAAGTAGCTCAGAATACACCTTACAAAGGCCGTCGTAATTTCCGCTCAGGGACTTCACCCTCAACATTGATTTGACAGGCCCGAAGGCTTTGCATACACGTACAAACGCAACAAACCTTCGGCACTACTTTCGAGGAACGGCTTCAAGAACGAAAAAAAATCCTCTGTTGGGTTGTCTCATGTATGTGTAGCATTCTAACACTGCACTTAGTCGTACATGAAAATTTCCGAGAAACTGTACCGAAATATTGTGTTCTTTCTGCTTAGATAACAAAAAAGTTAACCGCTCCTGCTTATAGGTAAACCTTCGGGGTATTATCGAGAACTACCGGTCGTCAAAAACATGAAACACGCACTCATCGTTGACCCCGCTTCGACAAAGGCCATTCTGTGCAAATGTATACAACCGCGCCAAGGACAAGCATCTCACAGTAGCAGAGTCCAGGCCCAGCTGTCATGGCTGGTAAGCTAAATAGCTTTTTTAGTAGAGCTTCAGCGGCTCCACGCGACAATCCTTCCGCCAACAAGCGCTGCCGACAACAGAGAGACTGGGGTCACTAACTTGCACCAGCTCTTCGCCTCCTCACCCAAGCAAGGACCAAAAGCCACACACAAGCTTGTCAACACAGCAGCGGCGGTGGAGGCGGTGGTGATCCGCTTCCTACAAGCCAAGGAAGACGTCGCGCGTGGGCTCGGACCGTCATCTGTCAAACCACCATGCCCAATCCCGTCACAGGGGGCGAAGCAATCCTGGCGCGGAACGGCGACCGTGGCGGGGAGAACTGCTTCTGCCTTACCCAGTGCCCCCCCTGGCCGCCTCCGCCCGCGCCTTCCCTGCCCCTCTCACTTCCGACCCCGCCCCCCCCGCTGGCGGCGGGGCCGCCGCAGAGCTTTGGGTTGCCCCTGTGCCTAACCGGGTTGCCCCCAGAGGCTCCCGCGAGAGACGCGGGGCCCTTTTGCCGGACCGGGGAAGGGGATTGCGTGCAGGCCGTATCGGCGTGGCTGCCGCGCACGCCGCCATAGCCGTCGCCGCTGCAGGGATCGCCGCCGCTACCGCCCGAGGAGAGCGCGGCCGGGCTGTGGTGGAAAACAATCAGGGACGGGGGGGGTGGATAGCAGGTGTAAGAGCTGGCTAGGCAAGCAACACCAATCGAAATGGCCGAGAAGATGCTTTTGGATACTCCCACGAGACAGCACATCTTTATGGATCCACCCACATCCAGAGCTCCTTTGTCGGATTCCCTCCCTGGAAATCGAGAACCGAAAGCTAATGATTTTAGGTTTGACTTCAGAGTCAGAAACAAGATGCCAGTGCGGCTGACGAACTGGTCACACTCACCTCAACTGGCCGGCCTCTGCGTCGCTCAGGTGTTTTCGCTGGGTCGGCTGAATAAACGGCGTCGCGGCCGGAGAGTTGTCGACCGACTCCGCCGCCTGTGCGCTAGACTTGCGGTCTTTCCCAAATATCTTGGTCTTGTGTGTTCATGATGCAAACGCAAAAAACAGGTGGGACAAGCAGAGGGCCGTGCAATCGAGGCAAGACTGGTCAAAGTTTATTTAGCGTGCAAAGCACAGCATACAAGTGGGGGCTGGCGAGCAAGCGAGCGCCGGGTGCACGATAGCAAGTGTCCCAAGGAAACATGTACGGAATACGGTACGGAAGGTGGTGCGTTGCAGCATACTATATCACGGGATGATAATCCACGCTTAATCCAACCCTCCAACGCTCAACGCACACGGCGGTGCAAGAAGCGAGCACATCACAAAAACCACTAAACCGGCCCAGCCAAAAACGCTTTCGACAGCAACTCACAGACCGTCCCATGCCCGACCGGCATGACATGGTAAGGAGGGCAAAGGTTGGTGCTACTCACCAGAAGGCCGATCATGAACACGGTGGCCCCTACGAGGTGCTGCGGAGTGAAGGCCTTCTGGAAGAACACGAAGCTGAGCATCAAGGTCACCGCCTTTCGGGCCGTGGTCGTGATGGCCGAGTGGAGCGCGCCGAACTTCTTGGTCAACGCCACCGCGCAGCTGCCTCCCAAGAACCCGGCCCCGCAGTACAGCATCACCGCCACTAACGCGCGCGGGCCCTTTCGCGAACGAAAGAGTGACGGCATGAAGAAGCCGAGATGATTACACATGCATGGTGGAACGAGGATGATGGTGACGGTCGTCAGAGAAACAAGGCGCCGCCCTACTGCTGTATGGTGGAGGTAGTCTGGAACAATAAATGAAGTAGCGTCAGGGAGCAGTTCTATTCATGTCTAGATCAGTCTCACGGAGAAGAACACAATCAGTGGGAAAAATCAGCGTGTAATCTCCTGACTCTTTCACCCCTGCCACTTTGGCAGGGATAAGTACCGAAACTTGCCAACAAGCGCCGCCCACATCTGCGACTCTACTGCTGCGATGCCATGAGTATCCTCCTCCTTCCGCTCCCACCTTTTCGTGCAAAAACATGAAACCAGAGACCAGCTCTCCAGAGAACATGCAGTACGACCCCACGTACACGGTGCCGCACAGGTAGGAGAACATGATCAGCTCGTCCTGGCAGCTCGCGTACACGTTCATCACCTCCTCCTGCGGCGGCATAACCAATGGTGGCGTGGGTCAAATACCGGTCAGGGCCGACCAAGCAACGTCGAGTTTGTGCAAAGAAGCGCCATAGGCATGGCAGGTACTCTTGTTATTTCACGCGTTACCGTGGTGGTAGGACAAAAAATAAAAAGGAAATGCTATCGACCGCGGCAACGTTGCCTTGTCACGACATCAACAGAATCGACGGTGCGAATATATATCGCACCCACTGCGGGGCACGTGCAATAAAAATTCTGTAGCAATCTCGTACAATACAGCATAGTTCTGTGACGGTCTGTCACCACACAGAATAGTTCTGTGAGATTCTGCAGATGCCCCGTGTGACGTCAGGTCCGCGCAAAACCGGCAAGTTTTACACATATTGCCTTCGGCCTCTGTGCTGTGTTTCTGTGTTTCTGTGTTTCTTTTTTTCATGACCTCGCTGCCTACTCTGCTGTGTTGGGTACCGTGATCTCGCTTTGCTGTTGACTTTGTTTTTGTACGTCTGGCTGTCTGCCCATCTGCCGCCTCTTTGTCCTGTTTGCTCCGTTACTCCCATGCCCTGGTGCGTAGTGCCTGGTGCTGGTACGTTACCCTTTGATTTTTCCTTTAGGCGGGTGTGGGAAGCGTCCTCCTTTATTTTTCTGTTATTTTTGTTTTATTTGGATCGGTTTCCGAGGGCTCTTTTCTCGAACGGCCGTTGCGATACCTGCTCTTTTCTTTCTATCATTTTGCTTTCTTGTTCCGAGTGGTTTGTACCCTATTTTTATTTTTGTATTGTTTCCCCACGGTGTCGTATGTGCCGGGTTTTGAGACCACGGGCTCCCCATTTTTTGTGGACTATAGAGCTAATGTGAGTCGGAGTCGCATGGGAAGGCTAAGGCTTCTGCTGCGGGTGTTGTGTTACCGAACTTCACTTTCGCGGTCGTGCACTAAGTGCTGCGCGGCTACGGCAGTTGATTTGAACGATAGGCTAATTTCAGTGCTAGAAGTATGATTTCTATATTGTTGGGGGCTATGGCGCCCTTGCCTCTTCCTGTACCTTCGTCGTAAACACGCACGTCGTCAAACTCGTCATGTGCCGTACGGTAATTCAGGGGTACCGGGTAAGTACCGGGGGCTCTTGTGTAGACACAGAGTTCTGTAACACCCCCTGTACCCTACAGAATAATTCTGTGAGGTTCTGTAGAACCCTCGTACAATACAGAATAGTCCTGTGAGGTTCTGTAGAACCCTCGTACAATACAGAATGGTTTGTGGGTTCTGTGACACCTCCCGTACCCTACAGACAAACTTTGTATGTTCTGTAACGTCCTCGTACAATACAGAATAGTTCTGTGGATTCTGTGACACCTCCCGTACCCTACAGAACAGTTCTGTGGTTTCCGTGACACCCCTGATACCCTACAAGGAGTACCCGCACCCTACAGAACACACCCGTGCACGTCAGGCTGTTCCAATGTTAAAGAACGCACGTGAAGCATACGCAGACAAGAGGTGGTCTTTCTTATGGAAGTGACCTGCCTGTCGCTGCTCTCCCCGATAACTCGCCGTCTCCTACGATTGCATGCCAGAAGACTTCTATCGACTGAAGCAAAGGGATGTCATGTGGTAAACATCATCCTACCATGGTCGACCCGAACCAGGACCACTCTCTGCACGCGCGCTTTCCCCGTCCCAAACGCGAGCCAAAGCACGTCTGCGCACCTGCATGTTGATGTTGGCTGCGTCGATGACCAGCGCCAGCGAAATATACAGGATCCCTAGCAAGCTGCACGGTGTGTCCGATTCCGCCGAGGACCGAGTCTCCGCGTTCATGAACGTCGCCAAACCTGTGACTATGAAACAAACCACGAGGCAGTCTCTCATCGAGTACCTCTTGCGCTAAACCAGCGGTTGGGTTGTACAATCATGCGCAGAAGACAGGGCGGGGGGGGACAGAGGAGAGGGAAAGGGGGCACAGAGAAAGCGATTGAGAACGAGGTTAGATACCTTTGTCGTGACACGCTTTGCTGGCGCGCCGCAAATCAGGACAAAGAGACAACCCTGATAGATACTTCCATTTGCGTTCACGTGAAGGGCGGCAACAGTCGCCTTGGCGTGGCGGCCCACGCACGTCCACGCATCATTCTTTCGTGCATGTGTATCGTGTCATCGTGTCATTTCCTAATACAAACGAGTCGACCATCTCGTCAAGACTGCCAACACTCTCTTGAGCAATAGCTATTTCGACACGTTTTCGTGTCGTTGTCCGTATCGCAAGCCCGACCAGCCAGGGCTAGTTCAACAAGCGCCAGGGGGAGGGGGTCACTTGTCGTACCTGCCACACCACTCCGAAGCACATGATGGGCACAATTCTGGACGACTTGAAGAGGACCTTCGCCGGGAAGTTGAGGTACATCATCGACACGTTCGTCAGCCCCTGCATCACCGCCTGAGAAAGCAGAGGACAGCCGAGACGAAGCGTGGCATACACGAACGGCCAGCCGACAGGGGGCGTTCAACTGCGAGCAAGCACCACCGCAGCAGGGGCTACATAATGCTCCGACAGCACACCACAAGACCTGAAACAAAGTTAACCCCCTCGTCGATGTAAACGGGCTTTTGTCTATGCAGGGGCATGACGGCCTCCTTCTGCGCCTCATCGCCGCCTATCCAGGCCAATCGGGAACAAGCGACAGATGAAAGTCGTGTTGGCATTGGGCCAATGCTCTCGGCCGATGAGATCGTTGCTGCAGATGGACACGAGACGTTCTGGTGCCGCGATGAGGCACGCGTTATACCTTGCCGTGACCCAGCCGGCCCCTTCATGCTCTACCTCTACTTGCAAACGCACCCACCTGCAAGAAACCCAGGCCGAAGTATAGCCTCAGCGGGACCTTCCGGACCGTCTCGCGGTGGACTCTTCTCCGCAAAGCCGCGCAGGCGGCGTAACCGAAGAACTGGAGGAAGGTCATGAACAGCCCGAACTTGCGTTCGAAGATTTTCACGACGAGGTACTCCTGCCACAACGGGAGAGAGAGGCGACGCGGGACGCGCTTGTCAAACATGGTGTCGGTGACCTTTTTGGATCGCTTACAACCGGTTGTGGCAACGACTATCCTTCGGCATTCGACGGGCCATGATAAGAGGTTTGATGTTGAGGCAAGCACTGTATTCATACAATCGGCCAATTTTCGCCTTAGAAACACAACAGCGGTTGCATGTAAGAAAAAGCGCGAACCAGAAGATTAAGTTTCGGACCAAAACCCATCCACCCAAGAAACATGATCAACTGAAAATATTATCAAACAACCTTCCATATGCATAGGATCTACAGTTCCGCTCTCGACAGCACACTCCCTTCGCACAAGACTCACGTGCGTATCACCCATACACCCGCCCGACAACACTACAAGCCCTGGACCGAGCCCAACCTCTCGCCTGCGAAACAACCAAGACCCCCTCCATCACCTGCATGTACCCGTAGATTAGCAGGAAGAAGAATACGCCGCCGGCGAGCAGCGCAACCTGCTGGGCCTTAGGCAGGTGTCCTATCTCCATCCCGAGCACCTTGAACCCGTGGTCTTCCCACTGCTCCCTGTCCCTCTTGAGCTGCTCAATGTCGCTCTTGCGGTCCTCTAGCTGCGGCACATGAGTCGCTTTCGCCGCAGCCTTCCGGCGAAAGCGGCGAAAGCGCCACGGGAAGTGCCTGCCCCCCAGGCTCTTCCCCTGTCGTGCAAAGAGTCGGCGGCGGAAGTGGCCAATCAGCACTCCTCGTCGTCCAAAATAACCATGTGCGGTGCTTGCTATTATATCAAACTACGCCTCCCTTTTGCGGGCGGTTGCCTCAGGTTCTCATTCAGTCAGTGCGGAGTGCGCAAGCCAAGAGGGCGGTGTGTTAACAGCGATGCGGCTTCGCGGCAGTGCAAGGCAATCAAGGAAACCAGTACCGACGGAATGCCCAACATGACCAAGTGCCCCGGTTCATTCATATTAGGCCGCAAGGAGGGGCCTGAACAACTCATGGTACACCGCAAGCACTGATATCGCGTGGTGCTGGCCGCGTGGGATAGTACACACAGCAGTGCGGAACCTCCAAGATGGTCAAGAAGAATGTGTCATTTCCAAACCTGAGAACAGAAGAAAAGCTTCACAGCGGAAGGAAGCATGAGATCCTTCATTCCCGGACAAGCGTCACGCCTACCTTTGTCTCAAGGGGAAATTGACAATCCAACGCGCCCCAAGTCTTCCGCGTATTCTCGCGCGAATCAAAACACCACATCATCTATCTTCGCATGATAAACATCACTTTTTGTATCTACTCTGCGACTAACCTGGGAAGACCTCAACCGCTCCCGATCCTCGTCCTGCGCCGAGCCTTCCCCGGCCCCTTGCTCCTCCTCGCGATGCAGGCGAGCCAGATCACCGGTGGTCAGCCCGGCCCGCCCGGCCCTGTTCATCGAACCGCCGCCGCCGCGGCCGCCGCGGACGCCGCGGGCAGACAGCCCCCCAGCCGAGGCCTCCACACCGCACCCGGCATCGAGGCCCGGCACTTCTTCCCGCAGGAAAGCCTCCATCTCGCTAACGTCCCGCAGCTCCCCCACATCCGTCACCACCCCGACACTCCTCGTCTCCACCGCTGACGTCGCGCTGGACGCGTCCGGCGCCTGCTGGTCCGGCCTGGAGGGCACGAAGACCGCGCTCTGGGACCGGTGGAGGGGACCCCCATTCGCCGCCGCGGCCGCCGCCACCGTTGCCCTAGTCGCGTCGGCGCTCTCGGTCCCGCCTACGGCGATGGAGAGAAGCCCCACCGCCTCCTCGGCGTCTACGAGGAAGTCGCGGTTGTTGGACGACGAAGACTTCCTACGGGCGCGCTCCCTCCGTTGCCTCGCCACGTTCCTCTGCTTCCTCGCGAGGGCGGAGAGGTACGAGTTCACCCCGCGGCGCACGCGCGTCAGCAGGTCAGCCACCCCGCGACGAAGGGTCTCCTCCTCGTCGTGCCCCTTACGGTTGCTTCCCGGGGTGTCGGGAGGCTCTTGCCTCTGTACGCCGCCGCCCCCGCTTCGGTCGTCCTGACACGGGTCGCCGGTCCCAGCTAACCCATCTCGGTTTCGATGGTGATAGTGAGGATGCCTATTGGTGTTGCCGTGGCCGTTGGCATTTGCCGTCGACACAGACAGGCCGCTGTGTGTCACCTGCACTGCGTCCTGTTCCAGCAACAACGTACAAGAATAGCGCGAGGGAGGGGTAATCGAACCTTCAGACACAAAACAGAGCGAATACAAGGGACGCGATTTTCCCTTGCTCAACACTATCAGCCACTTACAGAAGCCCGCCCCGTGCATGAATGCAACAACACGAATGAATGCGGGACTTGTGAATGTACCCTGCGCGGGATGTCCCCCCCGCCCACTTCTTGCTCGGGATGGTGGTATACTGCTGAAGCGCAGGGAAATTTGGAGTTTTATTGGGACTTTACAGTCTTTCATGCACAAGTGACTACGACTACTAGCAATAACGCACGTCGCCATTTCTTTCCTCTCGGATCAGACAGAGTGAGCGATGGAATCACGACAGGAAAGAAAGGTATGCTAGATCGTGGTTGATCCGCGAGGGGGCGCCTCCAAAGTTCTGCTACCGCACGTTTCGCTAAACAGGGGCAGCCTGCAGGCCGGCTCCAATCGCCGTTGCGGTTGATTCCGAATTTTCTACCAAGGATGTCTTCCAACGTCCTGGGCGTAGGTCATGGTGGGATAGGAGCTAGCAGCGGCCTTGGGGAACAAGGGTACTGCTGTACTGCAACGACGTGGAACACCGGTGGCGCCAAAGTTGCCTGCCGAGAGCTGAAAGAGCCGTGTGCTTTGTATGCATAACGGCAGCAAGCGCTTGATGTGCACGTAGCGGCCAACATCGTTTCTTCCGCTCGGAGCAAAACCACAGGATATCGACAGCTTGCCGACGGAGGTGATTTGGTTGAGACGTCCCTACGCTTCCGTCCCGTGCCGACCCAACGCTTGTGGCAAGATCGCGAGGTCGTGACCCACCTGGGCTCATACGTTCTACGGGTCAAACTGAGGAGGGGTTGACTTAACGGGAAAAAAACATGGAGTACGGCGGTAGTTGTCGCTCAACCATCGAGGGCGTGCTTTTTCTGTTCTGTGCATCATATGCATTCATTCAGTCAAAATACAATATGCCATATGACACGATAACATGCAGCACGCACGAATGCGGCCCTACTGGCGGAGAAGCCGTCCGACAAGAATACCGTGAGCAAGCGTGTGCGCGGTTTGTGCCGCTATATGCTGTTCCTCTATTTGTGAGTCGATTACGTCACAGGAGCTCTCGATGCTACATAACCGAAAGAGCAAGTACAGATGCATACATCGATATGTACAGCAGTATGTAGTAGTTGTTGTCTTCACATTTCAAACCGTTCCGGTCTCCGCTCGTTACCTTCTATGTAGTACAACGTACTGGTCCAACTGATGCAGATGCCTTCCTGCCTTCCTCGGTGGTCACAAGACGATCACGCTACACTCCAAAAAAGGAGGTGTGCATACAGTCGACCCCGCTTTAAGGACGCACATGGTTTTTCCCGATAGAAAGCGTCGTTAAAGCGGGGTTGCGTCCATAAACTTCAGGGGACGATAGCTCACCATCCCCGGGGCCAATGGAGGCATGCTATACCTCAAACTACACGCCTTTTGCTAAGGAAGGGGGTGGTACGAAAAGTCAGCACCACCGAGGCGACTGGCAACCGTTCGTTGACGTATTTACAATACTTGAAATGAGATGTACAGCAGTTGGGGACGTGTTGAAAACAACTACGGTACACCAGTTTGTACTTGGCCACCTAATGTACTGCAGAGCCGGCAGCGGAAGGAGGAAAGTCCATGTAGACATAATTATCTCATTCTTGTGAAACAAAAAAAAAACGAGCGTATTTCAGCGTCGCGACGAGGAACACCAGTACATATCACTGTCCCGGCGGAGACCAAAAGCTACCCTGACGGCTTTTCCTTCCACATATCGCGAAGAGTTCCCTGAACCTCCCCCCGCGGCTTGGCTCTACGGCTCTAATGAGTTTCATGAGAAAACGCATGAACGGTCTTCGAAAGAAGGTACTGTGTCTCACGGTACTCGCCACCCCTTCCCTTCGCGTAAAAATACAGATAGCGCCCGCAGTCAAGACAAAATTCTGTAAAAAAAAAGGCTCAATTTTGTCCGAAAAAAAAAGAAAAAAGAAAAAAGGGCTGTAAACATAGCTCAATCTCGGCCACAACGTAAGAAACGCCCCATTAAGAAACGTGATGGCGCGATACCCCCATGACATCAGAAATCTGCGGTGCTCCCACCCCCCTCCGAAGCTGAACTGAAGTGCATTTTTTTTTGCAAGGGGCAGAGCCCCCCCCCCCCCCCCCCCCCCCCCCCCCCCCCCCCCCCCCCCCCCCCNTTTGAGGGCTTGATGATGTGAATTGTCCTCAGAGATCACAAAACAATACAAAGAAAGTATCATACCAAGTACTTGTTGTAGTCTAAGCAACAAGAGAATCGGGAGGTTGCGACAGTCCAAAGGAAGAAGAAATACCACATACGAAAATAGACGACTTGGGCCGGTACTTCGACACAAAATAAGGGATTGAGGCTCGATCCGATTTTGACGTTTCTTAACTGCGGGCGCTATCTGCAGGATCGAATGTCCTCCAAGCGAGAGATAACCTCGCCCTCGGTGAGGGACGAGGTTACGCACGACTCTTTTTTTGGCATCAGATGGACCGCCGGTAGATGGGAGGAATCTATCCATACCAACACCCAGTTACAGCTGCAGCAGCAGACCGCTCGCTACTGCTACTGTCTGTGCGTCGCTACTTCTGCATTCACTGACTGTGGTGGGTGGTTCGTGCAAAAAGCGGCCCGCAGGCCCGCAGGACACAAAAAATGGGGGTACGCGGCAAAAATAATGGGGGTACCCGATTATCGTATATTCGACCGGGTCCCCTGGTGCTGAGCAAAACAAGTTTCCTTAACGCGAGCGTCTTTAAAGCGGGGTCGACTGTACACCATTCTAAAATTGAAACAAAACTGGACTCGAAAAGTCCTCCGAGACGCGATTTGTCACCCAAACGAACAACAAAACTAACCAAGATATGCATATTCTTCACCATTAGGAGAAATATATACACACTAGAAAGTAGTACCGCACGTACTTGCTTGGGCACCTATGAAGAACATCAATGGACTACATAGACGGACAAGAAAGCTTTTTTCACACCGTGTCCGCCGCCTGCAGCAGGACACGTGCACACCCCACTGTTAAAGAGTAAAAGGGAGGGTTGAGGAGAGGAGGATGGGGCGGCTGTGCTCTCCCAAGGACGGGCCGTGTATGTGCGATAGAATACCACGATATGTAGATTACCCGTCAAAAATAGAACGGCTACCTAGCCTGGACACGGGACAAGTCCAACATACGATGGCAAAGTAGGGATGCGGATTTTCGTTAACCATGAAAGAGGAACGCGTTAACAACAAGTTTTCCATATTGTGCACGTGAAATCACTTTGAGGTACAAAATACATCAATCTGATGCCACCACTCCTTTGTTTTTGCACGTCTGGCTGTCTGCCCATCTGTCGCCTCTTTGTCCTGTTTGCTCCGTTACTCCCATGCCCTGGTGCGTTGTGCCTGGTGCTGGTACGTTACCCTTTTGTTTTTTCTTTGGGCGGGTGTGGAAAGCGTCCTCCTTTATTTTTTTTTGTTTTATTTAGATCGGTTTCCGAGGGCTCTTTTCTTGGACGGTCGGTGCGACACCTGTTCTTTTCTTTCTATCATTTTGTTTTGTTGTTCCGAGTGGTTTGTACCCTATTTTTGTATTGTTTCCCCGCGGCGTCGAATGTGCCGGGTTTCGAGACCACGGACTCCCCATTCTTTGTGGACTCAAGAGCTAATGTGAGAAACAACAACAACAACAAACTCCCCTTCATCCCCTCGCTGCCTCGGCGAGGTTTTGCGTAGGCATGATCCATAGCGAGATGGGGGGTCTTTCTAGCGAGCAGGGCTAGACCCACCCTCAAGGGACCGATGCCTTCTTGCTGCGGCGCGCCCGCCGCGAGGCGTGCGTAGTGGTCTGCACTGGTGCGTCAGGTACAAGGTGCAGATGCGAGGGCCTTCAGGCCGTCCGTGTAAGCAGCAATGCCCATCTCATCTTTGAGCGCGAGGCAGACGCCATCAGAAAGGTGGACGGGCACTATGTACACGGCCCTGGGTTTGCTAGAGGGAGCTGCACTGTCTCAGTAACCTGGTTTTGCCATCAAAGGAGGCGGGGACAGGTGGTGACGAGCTGATTGGGCTGGTTGAACCTTCGACGCGAGAATTTTCAGACCAAGAATCCTAAGTGCAACGAGGAAGAAAGCGAGCAACCGACTGGGAAGGACAGCAACGAGACCGTGTACGAAGCGGGTCGAGTTTGGTCGTGCTAGGACTGGCCACAGCGGCACCGGAGCAGCGGAACCGGAGCATGCGGACGGCATCGAACCGTGGCGCACGGACAAACACCTCTTGTGTTTTGAATTATTCCGTGTTTTTCTGAATAGACTACTTCCTTTGGCCGTCGACCTGCCTCCATGTAGTGGGAGGCTACCCCCCCAGGCTGGTGGTGCGGCCGTTCCACTAGTCCAATTATTTATTTATTTTATTTTATTTGTTTCTGATTATATTTTGTTTTCTTGTATTTTATCGCTCTGCTGACCCTTGGGGTCCATTTTATTTTGGTATACCTTTTCTAGGTACGTTAGCCTGTGACCACGGAAATTGACCGAGTCAAGTAATGGATTAGTACGGAGAGATTGAGACAGAAGGAGGTACTGGATAGAGAGACCGGGATGGTTTTTAATGTGAAGACAACAACAACAACAACAACATGGGTGTTGGATGTGTGATGACGTCGCTAGTTTTGTGGCGGATATCCCGGGTGCCTTAATTGTGTACCTGCATTGTGCAAGACCCCTTCCATGTGGAACGATTCCTAGTCAGTGTCGATGTTTACACTGCTGTGCCTAACACAGATGATCTAGATAGATTCGAGTGGTTTTCGATTGCAATGATGATGGCTTTGGTTGGATGTTCTTGTATATTTTTACGTCCACAGACTCCTTCTGACAGCACTTCAGACAGCAGCTGCATGCCCCGAGCTTGTGTACCATGCACCATGGTGTTATTATTGAACAGACAGCACTTCAGACAGCAGCTGCATGCCCCGAGCTTGTGTACCATGCACCATGGTGTTATTATTGAACAGACAGCACTTCAGACAGCTGTACACTGTAGTCGACAGACATTCATTTTGGTTGAACGCGGGACAAGGGGGGTGATGCTGCAGAATAGTCGAATTGTTGTTGTTGTTTCTCACATATGCTCGTGGTCTCCCAAAAAATGGGGAGCACGTGGTCTCAACACCCGGCACAGGAGTGTGTGGGCGTGTAGTTCAGTTGTGAGCACGCAAACGTGGTGCAGGGATTGTAGGTGTGCCTCCTCGGGCTTGGGCTTGTGTGCCATTTTCTTTCTAATAGTGTGTGTGTTCTTTAGATCCTCTGATGGCTCTAGCATTTTTTGTGACCACGGACCGAGTCTTGGCTAGATTTTGGGATTAGCAACTGACACGAGTTTAATGTGAAGAAAACAACAACAACCACGCCAGACGCGCGAGCTTAAGGAGCAACAACCCAACTCGCCTTCCCGTCCGTTTGGCCGCCGTGCTGGTGACTGAGCCGCCGGCCATCGTCGCATCCCTGGCGCGCAAAACCTTCCGCAGTGTCTGAGCCCGAAGCTACACCGGTTTTCATTCCGCCTTTCATAGACGTCTCCTGCGACGTCATCGTAGACCCCTCGCCTAAAACATGTTACAATGCACCGGATTTCAGGTGTCAGAGTCTAAGAGTCGAAGTCAGACAGGGACAAGGTCGGCGTTTTACACTGAATAGGCTTCTCGCACGGATTTTGAGAGAACATGCCACATCCCACTCACGACAATAATGCTGTAGGAACCGCAACACATCCCTCCCGAACTGCTGCAGACAGCAGTAGGCAAATACACGGAAAGCCTTGGTAGCACGTGGTTTGGTTGTTCTTGTGTCATGCAGTGATTTTCTAGAACAGGCCGTCGGCATAAAACTGGTACTCCTGTAAAACATATTCTCGCGCAACCCGTGCTTCGTTAGATTGTGCTGGCTATACTTGATGACGAGTGCTAAACACAGCTAGCAGATAGACGGGATGTCAACCAGCTTACCCGATCAACGCCCACGCTAGATCGAGATGGAGGAACAGCAGAGGCTTGTCGTCGCGAGCTACAAGTACATACCCAAACACCGATTTTGCGGCACAACACACGCGGTATGTGTTCGTTGGAAGGATGTTACGCGCAGACGTGCGTTTTCTCTTGTGCGGCGGAAGAGTTGAGTTCAGCGCCAGCGACACTGCTGCTGTGACATGCATCTGCATATAGTTCAGGATTAGGTGAGGTGCTTGTCTCTCTCTACTCTCTATGCATCCATCCTTCCAATCCGCAGCGCCAGCGGCAACCTGTAACACGATCACTTTGTAGAAATTCTCACAAAAAAGTTGAGCCGAGTGATCTCATATGTACTCGAAGACGCTCGCCCGTCTAAGGGTACCCAATAAGGGGGGGCGTGTCGGACTACACTCTCACCTTCCAATCTCCTCCAAGGTCCACTGCTATGTCGATGGTGAAGACGGATGGCGGAGTGGTGCATCCGATCAGAAGCAGTGGGTAGGGCCAACTCACAAACACGCAAGTAAGGCTCTCGAGCGCTCCCCTCACACACACCGCGTTCGATCTTCTTTCCTATCTCTGGTTCCTCCACGCTCTCCTGCTACTGCTGTCTCTGACCATAGACAGGCCAGAGAGGGTAACGCTTTCCTCTCTCCTCGTTTCTGGTCCTCTTTGCTCCTTCTCCTGTCCTCGTGTCTCCCGTCTCCGGGGGATCGAGTCTGTGTCTATCGATGTGTATGTTGACTGGGGGTTCACGGGGTAAATAAACGCATGAACTTTATAACTTTATATAATAAAAGCTCTTTTTCGTGTGGTGTGAGGAACTTTTTCATGCGCTGGAACCCCCACCACTGCTGCTCGGGCGGTCATAACAATTGTAGAAATAAAAAGTTGAAATGTTTCTTAATCAGACAGCATCGGTTGCGACAACCGGTTGACCCAATGGTGAACGTATGCACTCAACCATGCAGGCCTAAGGAGCAATGCAGCAGTCGCCGTTCAAAAGCCAGTGCCTCCACTTCTGCATTCATTGCTTGACAGGGCGCAGAACACAAACATGGTAGTGCTGCTGTACATAGACTTACGAAGATGCTGTCGTGTTGCGAGTGTAGTGAAAAACTTGTCGTCTCCGCTGGTCTCCGATCGAGACACACCTAGATCTATGTGTATATCTTCTATTTTTTTGGGTCTCCCATCATTGGACCCTGTCGTCTGCCCCTCTGGCCCCTATCCTCCCCTTCTACCAGTTAGACGACCCAACCGGGTTCACATAGGAGGGGGGGGTTGGACCCCCTCCTGCGGTTTCTGCCTGAGATATTTTTATCGCGAGAAGAGTACAGCAATCCCTTCCCTCGTGACTTATCGCAGGTGGCCAGTGGGCACGGTTACGGGGGGGTTAAAGTGACCTGTAATGTGAAGACAACAACAACAACAACCTAGGCGTTGTACAACCTGCGTAACCGGTCGGGCGCACCGTTGCCAACCTCCAAGGTCAGGCAGGGTTCGGAAACGCCGGCCCAAACCCAGTTAAGGGGCATTTGCATCTGTGCTGGGTTGCCGGCGAGGTTGTCCAAGCCCGAGAATGTCCATGCCTTGCCGCGAAAACTATGGACCAGCCAATGTGTCCATGTCCACAGAGTAAACAACACACCGATTTTCTTACACCACAAAGAAAGGCGGGTTCGTTCTTGTTCTTAACGCCACGTCGGTCGGCCTGACTGAGCACCCACCCACGTGTTTGTTATTATTTTTATGTGGTCAATTTCCTTGTTTTTGATTTTTTTCGAGGCCGCATTTCTTAACTGCCAAGTTCTTGAGTGCGAGCGCCATCTTTATCTTCTGATCATGATGTATTGCCGGAAGCAACATAGACATACTACTGCTGCCTAGAAACACGCACGACAACGATCGGGGGGCAAAGCAAGGACTGAGAAAAATACAGAGATTATGTAGGCGATGATATACTATATAAATTAAATGTACATACATACGCTGCCTCTCTCTGTAAAAAAAGTCAACACGACAACACGTACTAATAATAATAACGTACGTCTGTCTCCAGAAAATATACTTCTATGTTATTAATAATAGTGGCCGAATATAGTATAGTTACATAAAAAGTCTCTACTGGAAAAAAGAATTGCGCGCTCAGCACTAACTACTAAATAATTCTATCTGCTTCGTATATATATATATGTTGTTGCTGCTGCTGTGGAACATAAAAACTTCGCTGACCCAATACTTGCCATTGATTGAACGATTGGTAATGGAAGACATTAATTACTCGGAGTTTCTGATTTTTGCGTTGGGGGGAAGGCAGAGAAAGTGTGCTCTTATTGGCCGCGTGGGCGGTGTTGCCACAATTAATTGTTCCCGCCCCCATCACTATCATCCCCGGTGTTTGCCATCCGGGTTGGGTTTTCGTCGCTTGGCAATGACTGACGTTGTAAAACAAGCCCCCCCCTCGGTGCTTGCCATCGGGATTGGGTTTTCGTCGCTTGGCAACGACGTTGTAAAACACGCCAGTCCATTTCGTGAACTCGGCAACCACGTTAGGTTACCGTTTTTTTGTACCTCTGTTTTTTTTTGGCGGTAACCATTATTTATGGTGGTCGTCGAGGAGATCATGTTGTTGTGCGGGGTCGAGAACCCTCACTCCGCGCAAAGGGGATGATCGCTCCACGTTGTGATAAAATGGTCAAGCACTCTCGAGGCAGTTACACAGTAGTGCTTACAACTAACTGTCTCTGGGAGTGTAAGCACCAGAAAATATATTCAAGTCATACATACGCAGCTGTCATCCGTATGCAAGGAAGTAAGCACAACAAGATGCCGAACACCTATCTATAGCATGATGCAGCGCACCCACCCTTCCTTCATGCGACTCGCCGAATATCTCACGGCGCTTGGCGCTTGTTGATTTGAGAGCCTGGTCCGGTGAGAACCCGGCGTGCTCCGTCCCGGCTTTGTAGGGATGCGAGGTCAATGGTCTAACGACACGGCATGCACGACTATCTATGAGTACATCCCCCCCATCACTATAGATTCATTTATTGAATTTACGAGTTATACGTGTTATGCTTCAACATATAGCGTAGCGGTACACAGCAGTAGTAGACTCTACCATGGGCAAAATTTGCTGGTTCGATACCTCCCGCGTTGTATGATGTTCCTGCGCTAGTCATCTCGAAAGAGAGGAAATTTGTCTTCCGAGTTGGAATCCGGAGGCGATTCTGGTTCGGAAACGGAGAAATTCCTGCGCCAGGAATCCCTGCTTTCAAAACGTCTTGGAGACAAATCGGCACCGCTGCCCCTGAAACTTGGCTCCGACACAAACACACCTGTGGAGCACACATGCCTGTTGGTTAGACCTCGAACGGATGGATGTCTGTGGGCCGAGCACTCAGCGAAAACACGATTCCTGCGGGATTGGATTCCTAGCCGGTCTGCGTGCCCCCGCCGAATTGGAATCCGGCGATTCCAACTTCTCCCATAACAAGAAAAAATCAAAGGGTAACGTCTACATGTGCTTCATCGATCTGCAGAAGGCATATGACTCGGTGGACCGGGAGCTACTGTGGAAGGTGCTGGCCCGGGCCGGGATCCCCGGGGAGATGATCGCCGTCATCCGCAAGTTCCACGTCGGAATGCGGGCCCGGGTCCGCACGGACGATGGGGAGCTATCGGACTGGTTCCCGGTCACGCAGGGATTACGACAAGGGTGCTCAATGTCCCCACTGCTGTTCAACGTCTTCTTCGCAGCGCCTCTCGAGATCATTGTCACACGGTTCAGCCAAGATGAGGTTATCGTGCGGGACCTAGTGTACTTGAAGGAGGAGGAACGGAGGGGGGGGGGATTGCTGGACCGAGTCCGGAGG
>CACKRE030001021.1:0-12352 GCA_902602495.3 Ectocarpus sp. CCAP 1310/34
CAGCAGTCATCGCTGTGTCAGCAGGCTATGTCCATATGAGTAAGGTGAGGTCTTCCTTTGCCTTTGTTATGGTTGTCAAAGCAATATTGTCGCAAGTCGGACGAGAAAATCGAGGCCTCGGTTTGCGGCTCGCATGAAAGCGCAAGACGCGGCATGAGTATAGCAATGGTTTGACGGTGGTTCGGCCTCAAGCGATTTGCAAATGACAGGTCGCATGAGGTGGACTGTGATGGAATAATGTTGCAACTTGTGTTTGGCATGTTTGTGGCGGCATCCCTTGAGCTTGCCTACTTTGTTTCTTGCACTGATACGCACAACTATTGCCCTCGTGCCGCCTACCCGCTGATGCCAGGTGGACTGTCCTAGTGAAGCCAAGGACTTCACGGTGAACGGGACGCTGGCGAACGTCGTAAGTCATTTCGCGCCTACATGGAGCGACCCCTCCTGCGCTTCCACGGCCGATGGAAAGAAGACGGTGTCCTTTCTCCTAAACATCGTGTCCTGTGTTCTCGCACTCCCGCCGGAGAGTGCACCCGTTCTGTCGAACCTGGACGAGCGGATCCTACCAGCCTTTTGTGCGCTTTGCTCGGCCGAACCAGAGCTGCGTTACATGTATCCCAAGGTGGCCGGCGCTGTAGTAGGCGCAATGCTGGAGCAGAAGACCATAAGGGACCTGTTTCATTTGGCCGACACGGTGGGTGTGGATGTCGAATCTTGTACCAGCCATGAGGCCATGGTGCAAGTTCTGTTATCGTCCGGGAAAGCACTCCTTCCTGGCTCAGTGCCAAATGCCACAACGGACCGCAGTGCGCTCATGGAGTTGTTCAATGCCACGAAGGGCTCGTCGTGGACAAACAAGACGGGTTGGGGAACATCTGCTCCTCTCCAACAATGGCACGGAGTAACTGTGGATGGTGCAGGCCGGGTGACTACTCTGAAGCTCGGATGGAACAAGCTTTCAGGTGTGTCCAATGCTTGTGTCGAGAGTCCGCCCCAGCCCGTTTTTACGAAGGTAGTATTGTTACGGAATTCCTTCCATCTGCGAAACACTTCCGTGGTGAAGGAATGGGGTGAAGAACGGTTCGTCCCAGGGTCGGCAGGCAATTCCCGGACGAGTTTGGATGTTGGTATCGTGCTATGTAGAATCAATGTTGAGGGTCATTTTCGAGGTTTGCCAAGTGCAGAGATTTTGTGTGAAGTCAAGACCGGCGTCGAACTCGAAGGTATGATACACCGAAGAAGTCTTAGGGTGCTGTTGAAGAAGGTCCCCTCGCAATGGCACGATGGCTTGGACAAGTACATTGCAGCCAACGCGGTCCGACGTATATTCACTCGAGTGTTGATTCAAAACATGTTGCAAATCAAAAGACTGGGTAGATTCGCTTGAAGACTCCTTGGTGGAGAGTGAGATCCAGCTCGCATCATACATGCAAGCCATCAACGGGTGCAAGGATTGAAATACCGCTTACCCAGGGATTTTGATTTTTCAATAAAACCGCGAAATCCGTTCTGTTTACAATGTTGAGGATTGCTGATGATGGATGCGAGGGAGTCAGTAAAAAGCAGCAAGTAACAGCAGCGTCGTCATAGCGTACTCGTACATAGCGTTCTCAATACAGGCTGGTTCAGGGAAATGGATACAACAAGATTCAACAGCAAAACTTCACGCCATTTGTAGGAGTTAAANGTGAGATCCAGCTCGCATCATACATGCAAGCCATCAACGGGTGCAAGGATTGAAATACCGCTTACCCAGGGATTTTGATTTTTCAATAAAACCGCGAAATCCGTTCTGTTTACAATGTTGAGGATTGCTGATGATGGATGCGAGGGAGTCAGTAAAAAGCAGCAAGTAACAGCAGCGTCGTCATAGCGTACTCGTACATAGCGTTCTCAATACAGGCTGGTTCAGGGAAATGGATACAACAAGATTCAACAGCAAAACTTCACGCCATTTGTAGGAGTTAAACTCTGAAACTTTGCACACATGTACCTTGGGTCATTACGAAACGCTGTGTGGAGGGGCTTTTTTTTTTTCCCCCTGTCGCCGGATATCCGGGGTCCTAGAGATTTCGGGGTCGTGTGCGGCTCCTGGGACCCCGAATAACCGGCGACCATGGAAGGAAATGAAAAAGGCCTCGCCGCACAGCGTTTCGTATTGACCCAAGGTATATGTGTGCAAAGTTTCAGAGTCTAACTCCCAGAAACGGCGTGAAGCTTTCAGCTCCTATGCCATGCAGTATTTCGCATCCTGGATTTCTCCAAACTACTTGATTAAGGTATGGAACGGCGAAATTCAGGTTCTTTTGACGCCCAGACGACCCCATTTCATCAGTTTATCGAATTAGTTCATGAAAATTCATAGACACGGTCTTTGGAATATATAAGGTAAGGTGGAATCAAGAAAACACAAAAGCACATATTGGGACAGATTTTTGGGGTCCCGCAAAAGAGGCTATCTCCAACGCAGTTTGGCCCACCGACGGCAGGTCATAAATCGACCATTTTTCAACCGTATTAGGCCAGTTTATGGGCGATGTCGACGAAACTCCATGCGAAGCTTCATTGCACTGTAACGGTGTCGTTGACGGTGTCGTTGGTTAGAGAAAGAATCACAAACAGCCATGTTACCGGCATGTTGGGGTCTGCAAGAATCTACCTACATATTAGACGGAGACACCGATCGTGCTGCCCGGAAGAGAGATTTTTCATCATCGCAACGCGGCCTTGTGCCAGCTGAACTGGGTGATAAAACACTGTTGATTCATGCACCGAGAACGCAAACATGCCAACATGCATGGACCGGTTTGCTGAGGGTCACACTGCGGCCGCTGCGTGTGCGGCGAGAACCTCCGGAGGGTCGGCCACGCTCATGTCGCTCGTGGGTGCATCAGTCACCGGGGGTGGCTGCTTGTGAGGCTCCAGCAGCGTGACGTGTTGTGGAGAACATAGCCACGGCCTGTGCGTCCATTGCAGCATCCTCCTGGTCGCACTCTGCAACCCGCCGCTCCATGTATCTCCTCCGCTGTTCTGATTTGCGATCGCGCCTGACGTACGACCTTTGCCGGCGCCCGAGTCCGGCGTTAGGCAACCTGCTGCCGCGTAGGCGCATCAGGATTCTGACCTCCTGCTGTAAACCCCTCAAAGCTCTGGCGCGTTCCGCTTGTTTTTGGATGGCACACTTCTTGGCGACTTCGCAGTTCGGCGTCGTGCCTGAACACCGGTGGGGGGTAATTTTAACGGAGGACAGACCGGAACATACGGCGATAGTATGGCTGTTAATTAAACTGTGCGATAGAGCTTGGATACAAGGACTGTGTCTTGGTAGAAAAAAACAAAGAGCGCCTGCTAGAGGACCGTTACTCAAATTGAAGGATAACCCGTGAATGTCAATCCTTGTTCTCTGCAAAACACACAGCCTCCCGTCCTGCAATACGGCAGCCCCTCTAAGCCAATGTTGGTGTCTGTGTTTATCTGTGGGTGCGGTATGCACTTGTGTCGGTTGTTGCTGGACGCGACTTGTGAGTGTTGGGCACCTTGTTTTTGAGACGGGTTGCATGTATACAAGTTCGGGCCTGACTTGTACACAATGTTTTCTTGTACAATTGCGTGCTGCTGCTGTATAACCTGGTGCGTTCTATAACATAGAGGCAGTTTGTAAACACGAGTTCGGATCTGGCGTGTATAACCACTTTGTACTTCTTGTATGTACACTTGCGTGCTGCTGAGCACTGCTGTGTTCTATTATAAGTACAAATTAGAGATGGGTTGTACAATACACTATACTATTTGTATCAATACAAGTAGAACTGCACTGCTGCATGCTGTACAACTCGTCTACTGTTCAAGATTGTCCGATGCAAACAACGGGATTCGTGTCAAGGTTCTCCAGTACATACATATGGATGCTGTTGTACTGCAACTTGCCGTTTTTTCACACAGCTCCACTTGTCATGGAAAACACGCACCAACCATACGCATGAACGCCGGCTAGTGTTGTTGCACATGTCACCACCATGCTAGCAACGCGCCCGCCTGGTTGCTACTTTGCTGCATGTTTCAACCCACCACGGAGTACACACCCTGCCGCTTTGCTGCTGCTGCGGTTGTACAGCAGTACTGCTGTACAGCAGTACCTACGTGCAGCAAGATCCGCTCAGCAATCGTAGACTCACCGTGCTTGGGCGACAAGCTCCGCCTTCGCATGGGCTTCTCCAGCTCACTTGTCCAGTTGTCC
Organism: Ectocarpus sp. CCAP 1310/34; assembly: GCA_902602495.3. NCBI lineage: Eukaryota > Phaeophyceae > Ectocarpales > Ectocarpaceae > Ectocarpus > Ectocarpus sp. CCAP 1310/34. The sequence goes on from CACKRE030001021.1 coordinate 4,238, forward strand.
GCGTCTCCGAGCGCTTCCGCCTTCGTCTCATACTTGAAGGCGGTGTTCTTGCGAATGCCTGTGGCATGTGGCCGTGGGTGATACGTGCATCTGAGCCTCCAACGCTTCGTGTGCTGCACTGCATTGCGCAAACGTGCGATACTTTGCGTTTGTGGGTGTCAACGTTGGGATCCACACTTTGTAGTGGCTCCATTGTGGAGGGTCTCCTTGCGTACGAGACGCGTGTGCAGAGGTACTCAGCTGGTTGTACAGCAGCACCGGTGCAGCAGGAGCTGCGACAACGGCTGAGATTTTCAAAGAAAAATGCGGCGTTATTATGTTTTTTGTCCCCGTTTTGGGAAAAGCCTGCATATCATCGAAATATTTGGAGGCTCCTCATCGGCTGAGGCACGTAATTAGTAGCCCATATCTTCCCAGCGAAGCCTTAAATCAAAGTTCCGGCCACGACGATTTGTTCCTTTACTCGTGGGGGTCACTATAATACTGCGTTTGTCAACGTTATGTACACAATTCGTCTGGCAGGAGTGGTTGAATAAATTTTGGTCCATTTCCCTGAACCAGCTTGTACAGACGTCGACTTGCGTAAGGCTCTGACAACGTCTAACAGTCTCTGTTGTACATCGACCCTGGACCTTCCCCATCCGTCCACAAAGACAACGTGTTTGTTCATGGTCGAGAGGACCGAACGTGGGTGATTTGGTTCGATTCCCACATATGTCGAACGTATCAAGGGTTGCAAGGGAATAACACCGATATTGTTTTGCCGATCGTACGTGCGCCGATTTCCCCACCCGCTGTTGCCCCAGGGTTCTCCATTGTGAGAATGCCCAGTGAAAACATGCACATTTGCAAGTACACACGACCGCTGTCAATCGTTAGCCTATCACGAGCATCATATCAAAGGTCCGCCTTCCAAGACCGAGGTGGTCCTTGGTAAAGGCAATACTCCGTAGTATATCTTAAACCCCGTAGGTTTCGGCCTCAAACGCTCAAAATGTTTCGGACATCGCCCCCCTCATAAATCGTCCTTCAACCCTCTATCACGAGTTGCAACGAGCTATTGACAATACTTCTTTTGCCGAGAGGTTCCCCTAGCTGAGGCTGTGACCCCGAGCGCCGCTCCTGCACGACGTGCGCCCTGTCGATACAGCCATCTCATCGCGACCTGGATGTGGACGCACATGAACCACACTTCGATGTCGTCACCAGGCGCACCCTCCCCGCGGCCATCTACCCACCGCAAAGAGAACGCGAACAGTACTATTCCTAGCTGAAAAGGAGGCGGACAACAATGTGGCACAGCGGAAATTCTACGACTTCTTCACCACACAAAAGATTTCCGGCAGGATCATGAACCCGAGAGTCTGGGCTCACCGGATATCTACAATGTAGCGAACTAGACTATACTCTCGTGCATTGGAGGTTGCTCAAGGGTCTACACGACCATCAGGCGAACGTCAAGATCGAACTGAAAAGGCAAGGCGTGAGATGTTTTGCCGGAGGGGGGCAAACTCATGTACCGACGGCCGACGACCATTTTATTAGTTCCGCGAACTCTTTCACTCCCGCGTTACGAAGCCCTTGTAAGTCCGGACAGACGAGTAGGATGACAGAAACGTACAACTTAAACATGCGCGAAGAATAGCTGCGAACAGTACCAGCGCTCGTGTCTCCCACAATTGTTTTGCGACGATGAACATACTACGGCTTGGACAAGTACAAGGATTTGGCGTGCAGAGGAATCAGGTGCTACGATGGTGCACACTGTAAGTCGCCGAAGGCTTTGGGCACAGAAATGGAGTTGCCGCCGCTCCTGCTTGTTGCGGTTGTAGAACCGTTACAAGCTCTATTCCCCCCCTCCTTGACACTCTTCACGGCCACGATACAACGGTCAGTTGCGAAGAGCTAACCCACAGCAAGGCGCAACGGAAGTAGAGAACACGTACAGTAGGTCGAAACTCTGGTGAAGATTTTGTTGAAAATTTCGTACTCTAGACTTACACAAGCGGATCTAGGGTGAAAGGCAACTACTGGAACTTGGTAGACTCAGCAGCGAAGTTTGATGCAATCGGAGTTTCACTGCAAGGAATGTGGAAAAGTTAGCACCCAACGATTACAAGCCCGGTGAATGCAGGGTAATGGTGACTTTGGAAGGTCGTGAGAGGTCCGGTATCTACGGCATCGTGTTGNTTACAACTGTCGGCATATGCCCTACTCTATCTCCAATATATGGATGCCCCGAGCATCGTCATGTCCGCTTTGGTTCCGTGGTTGCCATTGTCAAGCGGGCATGATATGAGAACAAGCGTGGATTTGATCACGCTCTTACTCTTGTGCATCAGCATATCTGATTCAGTATCCGCAGCTGCACATACCCGCCTCCACCGAATATCCTCTGGGATGGAGAACATGAAAAGCGACAGAGCGAGGCACGCATCAGAACCAATCTGCCGAAACCACACCAACCAAGCATGTTGTGTAAGCCCGTCACGTATAGAGTTCGACGTCGACTGCCAAGCGTGTACCTGGTCGGAAGCAAGTTTCGTGTAGTCTTGATGGCAGATGAGAACTCAGAACACGGACCTCGGGCGGACACCTCCCTGACCGAGCAGAATTTTGTTTATTGGGAAAGTTGAGAGAGCTTCAAGAGGTCCCGTTACTGGACGTGTCTGGTTCAGTGTTGTTGCCGACGAAGCCTAGACTAATTCGTCACCCACAATACTGTCAAGACGCAATTATGCTCTCAGGACGGTTAACCGCTTTGCTCTACCGCTGTACCAGTAAAATCTGTTCGAAGGGCCGTCATTGTATTGTCACGCTGTTGCCGGACCTGCTCGCTAAGAAAAGTCACTATACAAGCAAACAACGACACGTTGTGTTTCTCTTCGTCTTGAATCGCCCCTCGGTTCCGAACACCTCAACTGCCACGTACTATTGAAGGTTCTCTGAAATGAAATGTGTAGGTGCAAGCTTCATCCGGCACTACGTTCATTTATTGTCATGGACACCCTTCACACCATACTTGCTGTGGGCCGTGCAAGAAGGTGCACTTCGAGTGTAGGCAATGTGANGGTTGGAACATTGACCGCGCGTCCTCGAGAGGACGGAGTGTTGTTCCCACAGGACCGAAGACCGATTTCCTAATCGTCCCCTCCTACCTTACAAAAAAAAAAGGTGTCTCAAAATGTTGTCCGTAGACTATCCTATCGATATTACGTCCTGCCTCTTCAATCCACGTTCTATGCCCCAGTACAGCTACCTAGCTGGTATTTCCTGCCTCAAACATCTCCCTGTATCTTCCTTACACTTTNGGGGGGGGGGGGGGGGGGGGGGGGGGGGGGAGGGGGGTATTTGCTTAGCTTTGTTGTACAAGGCATGTCCCTCATCGCACAACAAGTCTTCATCCTCCGTGATGTCATCGCGTGAGCAAGATCAGAAAACAGGAGGTTGATTCCCCCCCCCACGGTCAAATCGCCTTCGGAGAAAGTAGACCGTCTGGTGATTGTCGAATTGTCCACTTTGTATTGTTTTCACATGACTGGCTTGCCGATATTGGGTGAGGGCTTGTCTCTATTGTGACCGTGAAGTTCGTCTAGGTATGCATTTCATCTTGTTCAGCACTTCCTACACAAAATAATTATGTGGCACAACACTGAAGAGTAAGGGTAAGGTTAGATTCAAATTTCCTTCTTAGGGTAATGGTTAGGTTAGCACAAAATATTACCCTCTGAGAAAAATCACAATAGACAGTCCTGCGATGGCTTGCTTCTCCTGATGCTATGACGAAAAGCAGTGGTGCGAGTTGGAACTTACAGGACAAGGCATGGCATGTGGCCATGGTGTCACGCGTCTCATAGCAAACGATTTCAGTCGGTTAGGTTGTGGTTGACCTCATCGCTCAAGTGTGAAAGCTCCACCTACTGTCACCGGTCGGGTTTCAGCTGGCAAACGCATCACCTGACTTTGCACTTCCAGACGCTTGATATTGTTGAATTGTTGCATGTGGTGTGAGGGTTCGTTGGCAATGTTGACAACTTCGTCAGTCGTGGCAAAGGATAGGCACGGATTATTATTACCCTGAAACATCAAGCTCACAACCTCAACGGCATGCACATCTAGCCGTCTCTGTTCTCTAGCGACCAAGGACCCATTCCAGTATCCGTCAACCAAAGGTTTCTCAAGAGTCTCTCTGATTCTTGTATTTGGGTGGTTTTGTATTTGATGGAGCCAAGCATGGAAAAATACCACCCGTGGGAGGACTCCAGTTTATGGTCCTTTGCTGTATAACCCACCACGCATTTCTCCTGGCGTTCTTCGTTCAAGACCAGAGCGGTCGCATGACTTCGTTTTTCTTGGAAGGGGCGATGCTGTCCGTAATAGTACACAATTTGATACATCATAACATGAAAAAGAAACAACATCTGGTAATCTCTTGCTTGCGGCGGCTTGCGGCCCAAGTCCGCTTGGAAACGAACGACGTGGTTCCGAGCAACGTCCCAGAGTTTCAACGATGGCCTACTCGGGTATTCACCCTCCGTTCAAGTAACCTACCGTATGTATCTCCATCCTTCGCCATGGGTTACTACAATTTTGGTTTGTTAGCAGAAACTGGGTCACCGGACCGAACCATTACTTCGTCGCCTCCTTCCTCAATTCAGATTTCATTCAATGAACAGAAGGGGAGCAAGTGTTCAATCGCGTTGGTTTTCACTATCGATGATTCCTTGAACACCCGGTGTACCTTTTCTGCCTCCCGATCTGCTGGTTACGCACACCATTTTCGACATGACTCGTCATGGATGCTCGTGCAACACGGGCTTTCAGTGTGTTGGATGGCAGTACATTCTTCCGTTTTCAGTTCCAATGACGAAGATTACTGCCCCGATAGTTTGTATTGTTCGCAACGTGATCCACACAAGATCTTGTTCAATGAGCGGTTTCATCGAATTTTTAGATTATCTTCTCCCTCAAAGCTGAGCACGACTAAGCTATATACCCAGTTTATGTCTTCCTTCGCTTCGCGTGATGTCTATAAACGTCACAACAGCAGTCGAAACTGTACGGTCGTCGTGTTCTGCACCATTCTGCAAGCGTGCAACTTGAAGCAAACCCGACCAAATGGATTATGTGCTGTAGGATTCCACTGCTTTTTGCAATCGTATGATGTTCAAGCTTTGCACCCGAAGACCGAAAGTATGAACTCTTGTGCCCAGCTTCTTTACGACAAATCCAAGGACAACTGTCTTGTGTTGCATGTGCTGAGACCGCATGCCAGTAACCAAGAGACCAAAAACAAGTAGTAAGCATTCAGTATCGGAAATCAATTTCAAGTCGTGTTTGACAGGAGACTATCGAAACGCTTGCGTATTTTCGGGACTATTGTAGTTTTCCGGCTTTGGAATCGGCGACACGGGTAAAAGTCCCAATGGTTTCGTGGTGCTCTGTTTTCAACGATGTCCGGAGGCGTTCGCTTCATCGTGTGTCATTTCTGATCGTGACCTCGGAGCGTTGACTGCGCGAGGCATTTACTCCGCGCTGTACGGTAGGAGAGTGGCGTGGTTGACCATGTCACCCTGTCAGCTCCACCTTATCGTGGGTCGCAGCCCGCTGTTAGTCACATGCAATGCAATATTCCGAGTTCAGGTAACTGGCCATTGTCATTCGTGAAGGCTTGGTCTGTGGGGGTGATTCATGTCTCTAGGATTCTCGTATTCTCCCCGCGGATGTTTTTTTCGTGTACCGCCACATCTTCAACTGCTTGGAAATAATATAAGGCTTGAATGGATAACACAAGAGACGCCCAACCCCCCCAACCCTTGCCCGAAGACGCGAACTGTCGATTGAAGTGTCAAGAGGAATCGAGGCGACAGGCACATTCTCCTGTCTCATCACGTTGAATGGTTCGGATAGACACAACCGAAGTTCACAAGACTCTTTCGGTGCACAAGCGCTGGTGTACCCCTCGTGGCTTCGCCATGGGTTCTTCCTTACGAGGTCTCAGCCATTCTCAGTGGGCCTCTTCGTGAATATGTTTCTACTGCAACTTGATTCAAACCATGCTGAAATTTGCTATGTCGAAGCCGAGCTTGAAACGGAAAGATTAAGTGATCCTGTTGTTCTACGTACCGTACTGCTCTTCGAGAATCGCGGGGGATTTGGTTCCCACCGGGACGTTGATGTAACGTTCGGGGCGCCCACCAACAAGGACGACTTTGCAGAGAATGTTGCGCCAGTATGTACTTCCGCAAGGGACGGTGCTGCAAACATTTGCCCAGAAAAAATGAAAAAAACGAGGTCCGGGCTTGAGCGCACCTCAGAAGTTATCACCTCGAGCGTGACAATGTTGGGAATACTCACAGAACAACACCGGAGTGTCGCTCCTTGATGGAGGGTGCCCTGTCGGTACATGTGTCACCTCGCTCCACAATTTTTGTACACCTTTGGCACGTGTCCGTCTTCTCTCTGCAATCAGATTTCTCAACTAGGTATCGCAGCGCGTTGGTGAAACAATCACACAACTCAATATCACCGGTATGCCTCCAACCTATCGCACGTCGTTCTCCCGTTGAAGATACCGAGAAAAGCTCAGATGAACCATGGAAGAAAAAGCGAGGGCCAAAATGTGCCATCGAAATATATCACTAGTCATATGCACAGGACAAACGATTTCCCGGCAGGAATGAACCTACGTTATCGTCACTTTGATGCACTCGTGGAGTTCAACGAGGCTTGCATTCCACCCAACTGGTGCGGCTCGCAGCACAGCGCGCCGCACGCGAAGTGGAAACTCAGCATCAGCATGCTGACACTTCAGGGCTCTGGTTTCTCTTGTCCCTTCTCTTTCCCATCCGGCAGCCCTTCCCAAAAGCCCTTTGATCTTGCTTGCCACACGCGGTACTTCTTGAGTTCGCATGGGACTGCCCCGCACTTTGATGAAGGAATAAGTGGTTTACAGTTCCGTAACACCAAAAAGCCGCACCGTGCACCAGGGGCGCGCAATATAACGATGAAGAAAAAGTCGTTCGAAACCGTTCGCACCCCCGGCGCGTTCTCAGCGCGCTTTGCGGTATTTCCGTGCTACCGGTAGAACCATCGTGTTGAGGAACTGCTTGGGCAGGGTGAGGTTTGCCTCATCTGCGACTGATTATTGTTGTTTGTTGCTCGAGAGAAAGTGTCAGCTAGACAACGTATGCCTTTCCCTATATCTGCTACGGTAGATGCAGTTCAACAGCAAACTTTGGTCGGTTAGTGACCACTCTGAACAGGGAACTAGTTACGGTGAAAGTGGAGCTCCGTCGATCGGGGGCCTTCACATGGTCGTAAAGTGAGAGGCTGATTGACCATGAGGCATGCTTATCCTCATGATTGCACAGGCTTCTCCTTCACTCCGGGCGACACAACTTATGCAACAGGTTTCAGAATATCTTGTAGGGCGAAGGGATGCGCCGAAACGTGGCAATCGTGGAATGCGGACACAGGCGTCGTCAGATGCCAATGAAGAACTTTCGGGAAAACCTTTTAGGCATAATCACAAAAGAGAGTCCTGCGACGCCTTGCGTCATCCTGTCACCATGCTATGATGGAAAGTGCTGGTGCGGGTCGGAACTTACCCAACAGCGAATGTGGTCATGGGGTTGCTTGACGTGTCTCAGAGATATTCGCTACAGTCGCGTTTAGTTGTGGATAATCTCATCGCTCAAGCATCAAAGCCTTCACCTACCGGCACTGGGCAGGTTTATGCCAGCAGACGCGTCACCTCATGAAACTTGCATGGGCCTTTGGGCAAGCGCAAGAGGTCAGTCTTCGAGGGGCTTCATGTTGGTGGCGATGGAAGGTCGCAGGTGTCCGGCGTCTACGGCTGCGTGTTGGTCTAACTGTTCAACCGTGTTTGGGCTCTGACGTACTCGGATTGGCGATTTCCTGTTGGAAAATGGGCACATACACTACCTCCGTTGTTTGGACACCCGAAGTCTTTTATTGTGTGCCGTCTTTCCGTGAGTGGAGTTATCAAGCGGGCATTCTGTCAGACCACGTGTCGACTGGTCGCGCTCGTGCTTGTTCATCTAGCATCTGTGATTCCGTACGTGTAGGCGTATGCCCGGCCTCAAAATCCCG
>CACKRE030001021.1:13150-30370 GCA_902602495.3 Ectocarpus sp. CCAP 1310/34
GAACCGATATATGTTCCAATATCTCCCGCACTACGATTGTATGTCGACGTGGACACCCTGGAAACTTGCTTCCTGGAGGTGCATTCTGGCTTGCAGTCATTGCAAACCGATCATCGACTGTTAGATTTCATTCTCCGGGGCTTGATTGCGTAAGAACGATCAGAAACCACCAGGTTGACTTCCCCCCCACGGCCAGTTCGCCGTGGGAGAAGGTAAACCCTGTTGCATGCGTCGAATTGTGCACAACTTCTGTTTTCACATGGCGTGACTAGCCGATACTGGGTGGGGATCGCCGACTGTGAAGTTGCATCTACGGCATGTAGCAATTCATAGGTACGTGCTGCACGACCAGGCTGAATTCATACGTTGGGATTGCACAAATCATCAATGACGTGCGTCTGTGTCTCTAGAAACCAATTCGAATGCGTCTCAGGCTTGGGCAACCTCATTCATCTCAAGATCCATGTAGCCCGTGGTGCTAGATCGCGTTTCGAGCTTGTTGGCGTTGAGCCTAGCAGGAAATAGTTCGAGGACAGGTGAGACATCGCTTCTCCGCACAACTTAGGGACTCCCCCCCCGCTGTACAGTCTAGAGCGCACAAACGCGCACGTCAACTGTATAATTGCCCCGCACTCTTTTTCGGGCGTAGCCAGAAATTCTGAGCAGCGGCGCGAAAGAGGAAGCACCGAGGCACGCCGCTGCGTGTGCGTAAGGCCGTGTTCGCTTACAGCGTGAACGGTGTTCTTTCGAGCTGGGTTTGGCTTGATCGACAGGGTGTTGTTGAATTTGTCAAGGTCTTGCCGGTTGCTGGGGTCGCATATGATGAGGAGGGTACCTTCTGAGAAGGGTACCTTTGAGCTTGCATGCCACACGCGGTACTTGTTGAGTTCGCATGGGACTGCTCCGCAACGTGATGAAGGAATAAGTATTTTACAGTTCCGGTACAGAAAACAGCCGCACCGGAACCTTAAGTGTGCACCAGGGGTGCACAATATAACGATGAAGACAACTTCATTTCGAAACCGCTCGCACCCCCGGCGCGTTCTCAGGGCGCTTTGCGGTATTTCCGTGTTACCGGTAGAACCAGCACCACATGCCTGCACCTGTGGGCTTGGGGATGGTCAGCACATGTACTTTCTTCCAGCACCCACACCGGGCCCTGCCCGTCCCTTGACTGTGCAATGCCGCACATGCGACCGTCACATTTTTTTCTGTCATACCTTGGATAAACCATCGCTAACGTGCCCTCCTGCTTGACTTGTCCAAAACCCTGCCGCTAGAAATGTGGGAACTACAGTACATCAAATGTTTGGAACTGGTTTTCGTACCTTTCGAAGTACTTGACATGAACGAATGTAAATCCTCTCTTTGACCCCGACGCACATCTTGTTGAGCAACTGCTGGGGCAGGGTGATGTTTGCCTCATCTGCGGCGGATTATTGTTTGTCACTCGAAAGAAAGTGTCAGCTGGACCTATTCTGCCTTTCCCTTAATCTGCTATGGTAGATGCAGTTCAACAGCAAACTTTGGTCGGGTAGTGACCACTCTGAACAGGGAAATGGACGACGGTTACGGTAAAATTGGAGCTCCGTCGATCGGGGGCCTTCACATGGTCGTAAAGTGAGAGGCTGATTGACCATGAGGCATGCTCATCCTCATGATTGCACAGGCTTCTCTTTCACTCCAGGCGACACAAGTCATGCAACAGGTTTCAGAAATATCATTGTAGGGCGAAGGGATGCGCCGAAACGTGGCGATCGTGGAATGCGGACGCAGGAGTCGTCAGATGCCAATGAAGGATTTTCGGAAAAACCTTTTAGGCATAATCACAAAAGAGAGTCCTGCGACGCCTTGCGTCATCCTATCACCACACTATGGGCGTCATCCTATCACCATACTATGATGGAAAGTGCTAGTGCGGGTCGGAACTTACCCGACAACGAATGTGGTCATGGGGTTGCTTGACGTGTCTCAGAGATATTCGCTACAGTCGCGTTTAGTTGTGGATGATCGCATCGCTCAAGCATCAAAGCCTTCCCCTACCGGCACTGGGCAGGTTTATGCCAGCAGACGTATCTTATACATAAGGTGACGTACACACAGCCTTCCACTGCTCAGCAGCAAGCAGGCGTGTATCTTTCTGTTTGCGTGTCTCTGCTGCTCACCAAGACCAATCGACCGCATCACCGAGACTGCAAAAATGATGAACGACTCTTTTCTAGGGGTCTCTAGCGAATTGAGTGGAGGCATGGACCTCGATGGGTTCAATAGGGCTGAAGGTCGGAGCAACCCGTGGTTGTGAGCTCGTGGATTGATTGTGCGGGGGTTATACCCCACAAGGGATAGTTCGAGCAGAGGTGAAGAGTCGTTTCTAATTTCCCCCATATTTTACTTAGCTAAGCAACTAGCGATATCCCCACACGCGCTCGCGCGCTGAACCGCACTCTTTGCTCCGCGCTCTTTTTGCGGGCGAAACTAAAGATTCTGATCGATGGGTTGACAGGGAACTCACCTGGGGAAGCAGCTACTTGCGCTTCGGACCTTGTTTCCGCACGACATTTACGGCGTTCGTTCGACCTGAGGTTGACGTGATCACAAGATGTTATTGCCGGTTGCGGGGGGACATTTGTTTTGAGAAGGGTACATACATACCTCGCACTTCGCTGCTGCCCCGACGCTTAAGGCTCGAGAACAACAACTGGAATGATCGCACGTGTGAGCTAGATTCGTGATTGGGAACCTTTACCATGAGAGTTTCCTTTGTCCATGTGTAAGCATGAATGTCAAGGTCGACGCACAGAGGTCAGGTGCCGTCATAGGCATGAAGTACGATCATCGAAGCGGGTTGATATTTGTCGGCTTCCGTAATGTTGCCTATCGAGTTCATATTGGGAACTAGACGGAACTCATGATCATGAAAATGACGAGGAGGGTGTCCTGGAGGTGAAAGTGGCGACGTTCGCAACGAGGACAAAAGACGTGCACGGTTACACCTGTGTTCGACCTTACCTGGCTATGTGAGCCTAACCCTCTTGTGTACCAGCTCATCCGAGATTCAGCGTACCATGTGAACGAGCCTCACGGCACGGCGCGACCCATCACTCACCCTCTATGTTGCTGTGTTTCAACGGCCTTTTCCCTGCAATGGTAGTACCGCGGCTTACCGTGAGATTGACAGGTTGGTGTTGCTCGTCTTCGCAGCGTCCGCGCGATGGGCTGATGTTGCCCTTGTCTTCCACTTCGAATGCCACCTTTTGTACCATGGACGTTTGTATTGGGGACCTGTGCGATAAGCGTAAACGCGTTTGCAGGTTGCATACTTCGTTCACCTGTCATGGGCTAATTCGCCTTTGGTCTCATGCTGTGCGCGTCGTGCTTCAGGACCGATCCCGCCTGTTCTGGGAGGGCTGACGGCTCTGCGGTTGCTGAGCCTGGAAGACAACGAACTAAGCGGTGAGTGACGGTGCACGTCCCCACATCCAACGCATGCGTACGCGACAAGCTCATCCATGTCGTGGTCGCACCCCAGAAATATTTGGAATGATTGGTGCAAAGGTAAACATGTGGATGGGTCCTGTTCCCACCGAGGAGGCGGGGGTGATTTCAAACGTTTTCCAAGTGAAGAGATGTCTTGTCACAATCGTTGGCTGCTATCAGAAGTGGTTTCATTCTTTCAAACTCAAGTCTTCTTTGGATGGCTCTCGCCTCCGATCAACACCTGTCTCACCTGCTCACCAGTAGTGTCCAGCTATCTCGGAGAAAGTCACCTGCTGTTGTTGTTGAGAACAAGAGGTGATCTCTGAATTGAACAGTGCGCGTTTACAAAGATGATCACGTTCATGTCGGAAGTCGAATCCACCACTTACCGCTCATGTGCAATCCTGGGTTGTATATTATAACCATATTTCTGAGAAAGATCGACTAGGAGTGGTGGGCATTCGCCAGGTTCATAGGGCTGTGAGGATACTCGTGAATTTCGGTGTTATAGGGATAAGCTCCACTGGAACATCCTAGAATACTACAGTTCGACATAATTTGCACCGTCAGTTTTGCCAACCGAGACGTACGAAAGGGTAACATGTCTAAGATAACAGTGGGTGTCATTGCTCAGACTCGGAGGGTAAGGCAGGAACAATTTCTCATACGTTCGGAGCATCCCGAAACCAAAATAGAACCTTCACGCGTGCACGTTTCTTCGAGGCGGAGCAGTGTTCGTCATTGGGATTTTCGACCAATAAGGCCCATGTGTTCAGCCCGTGGAGGTTTACCAAGAGCGCTATCAACACCACCGCAGTCAATCGAGTTCTTGTAGTTGGCGGAGAGAAAGGGTGAGGACGCCACGGGAATGCGCATCCCTTGACTTATGTTGGGGCAAACGCTGTATGCGGGATGAAGTCAAGCACGATTCCAGGCTCCGACATCGCCCAATGGTGGCGCATGAAGGGGGCGGTGTGTTGACATTGTGTACCGTTGGTCAGGACGTGGCGCGGGTTTGGGGAAAGCGGCCCTTGGTCGTCCAGATTATTGGAATGAAACGATCTCGTGTAGGTGATGAACCGCGGAAGACGCTAGACAGAATCACGACAAGATTCAATCGCACAACCGTTGAACATCTGCACGATTTTGAGGTGACCTGCGGATCACGGTGATGACTTGTGATGCCACGTGGTAATGGGAAGAGAAGGTCGATGAAAGAATCAGGGCGAGGATGGACCAGGTTTGGCCCTTATCCGATTAGTTTCATATTTTCCCAGGCTGCATCAGATGTACCAAGCATCCCAACTGTTCAGAAGTTCGTTGATCTGGGTTTGAGCAGCTGTCGAGCTGTTAACAGAGAAAACCACCGGTATCGCCAACAACCCCAGAGCCTCCCGTTTTCAAGCGCGAAGGAAACCTCACTCAATAGCAGGTTTTCGATCATTTGGCAAGTGTCTGCGGCACGTGGTGATATCTGGTCATCAATAACCCAACAACAATACCCACAAACAACACATACTGTGAGTCTTTCAAGGAGGTGTACTTCGGCTCACAGGTGTTTCGAGCTTACTCCAGACATGGAACAGAAGCTTGTCCGTTTGTCACCATGACGAAGAAGCGCGAGGTTGAATTCGCCGCACCGATGGGTTGGGCGTCGGAGTTTGGTGTCCCTATCATGTACAGCTCCAATGTGAGTCTCACCATTCATCGGAAACGACAGCCCCCACCTTTCCCACTACCCGGCAGTTGCTGAACATCGCTCGGACGTGTAAGGATGACCTTTTGCCTATCTCGGCGGAGGAGTCGGGGGAAACATAAAAATCATGAATACTGCCCATTTCTTATCCTCCTTTGCCCGGGCGGGGCTGGTGTTTCTTGAGGTGTTCTCGCCGCTGGACAAATCCAGTATTTTTTGTAGTTTGTGCTCGCCGATGTTTCGGCTGGGTATGGGTATAATAGAGCGTACCAGTTTGTCCAGGCACTCGGCACCAGATGTTTGTTGAAGAAATCGAAGCGCTTTCGGCGCAGCTATGTTCGTGCGTGACATTAGCATGCGGGAACTTTGGCGCGGGTGCGTGAACGTGCCAGCAGCCGGTGGATCGGAGAACCCGTGTACGGGCATGAATTTATGTCGTCTCCGAAACCAGGGAAATGGGAAAGCCCGATAGGTTTCAAGTAACAAGGCGATATCTGGCCACGACGACCGCACCGCAAGTGTGTAGGCACTCTTGTTTTCGTCAGGTTCTTCATCCTCCTCCACAGCTGCCGATAGTCGTACGTTCTCATGGCGCGTTTTGATTTCAATGGTGGTCAAAGATTGCCAGTTTTGAGTGATCCACACATTGTCTTTAAGCAAAGTTGACCAGGTCTCTGGCATAGACACGAAAGGTGTGGGGCTGTCATTCCCATACTCAAAATGTCCAATTCCAACCCTGCAGAGAGTGATTCTCGTTGTTGACTCGGGTTCCGAATTGGGGCTACGGGATGTACATTCGCCGGGCTATCTGACCCTATTTTCAATGACTGGAGTTTGTGGCGTCAGCAGTTTTACCGAGGTCCGTTGATTGGGGTGTAGAACCTCTTCCGTCTTCCTCTTTTGCCACCAAAGTTTGTGGAGGGCCGCCTGAATGACTGCCATTCATTCCATGCCGACCTAGGTTAGTACTGAACAGAGGCTAGGGAATGGTTTGCTCTATGTACGTTTCACGATGGAAGCGCGACAAATCCATCCAGAGCAATAGCGTTTAGCGCATCAACCGCACCTTCCAATTGCACTCGGCAGCTGCGGCCTCGGGATTCATTCGATTTGGTTTGCTGCTCGAAACGGATTCCGCCCTTCCCTCCAGCTCCATTTTCCCGAACGTCACGTTCTATGTCCTTGTTTCACTCGGCCTTGAGGTGAGGTTCGTTCTCGTTTGTCGTTAATGCGGTCGATTACACGATTTTCGGAGTTCACAACAGTTTTCCATCATTACCCTGGGCGCAGCCACAAGAAGATGCGTTGGTTCTCACCCACCGCCCTGCCTCAACCGTGATATGTGAGACAAATCTCTTTAATCGTGTTTATTACGCTGAGGCCCCTCAACTAGTGGGGCGGTGGACATGCATCAAACCGATCGGAGGCAAGGCGAGCTGAACGGCAGCGTGTTCATTCTTCCTCCGTCCAGCAGGGGAAATGTTGATGCAAAGGTGCTCTCGAGTGTCAGACCTGCTACGCGAAACTCTTTGCGTTTGGGTCGGCGCTGCCGCTAATTTCCTCAGGGGCCATTCCACCCGAGCCGGCCGGGCTGTCGGCGCTAACGAAATTTTTTGCGTTTGGGTCGGTGCTGCCGCTAATTTCCTCAGGGGCCATTCCACCCGCGCTGGGCAAGCTGACGGCGCTAACGGTGCTAAGTCTCAGCGGCAACAATCTTTCCGGTGAGGCCTTGCGGTTGGCTGTGTTGTATGTAGGGAGTCTGGTTGTTTGTGGTTGATACTTTGGCGTGTTCTATGCTACCCTAGCCTCGGCGTGCTTGGCGTCTCTTCCTTGGGACTGGTGGCCACCTCGTGTACTTGGTGCGATGGCGATTCGCTTGGTGTGACAGCCGCTGGTAATAGCTGTTGTATTGTCCCGTTGAAGTCCAGGAGGCACAGGAGGTACGTTAGTTGCTATCGCCCATTAAGTATCGAATGAGTTGGGAACCAACCCACCTCCGCGGTTTAGGGACCGTCCACTTTCATCACTCAGATTGGTAAATCATTCCATTCCAGACGCTTGGTACTTTGGAATTGATACATTTGGTGTAAGAGATGGTTGGCAATGTTGACAACGTCATCAGTCGTGGCAAAGGCTAGGCACGGCCTACCCTGTGAACACTTCCTGAAACATGAAGCTCGCTACTTCAACGGCATGCACATCTAGCCGTCTCTGTTCTCTACCGCCCGAGGACCCATTCCAGTATCCGTCAACCACTCAAAGGCTTCTCAAGAGTCTCTAGAGCATGCGATCCGGGAGGTTTGTGTTTGATGGAGCCAAAAACAGAAAATGTACCATCCGTTGGAGTTCTCAAGTCGATGATTTGTTGGCGGATATCCCCCCCACGAGATTTATTCCGGCGGTCTTCGTTCAGGACAGGAGGGGGTTGCGTGGCTTCCTTCTGCCTCGTGATCATGCTCTGCGTAAGATGACGCAATTTGGAGAATCATAATATGAACAGGGAACAGCTTTTTGTAATCCCTTGCTTTCTGCGATAGGACCATTGCCCAAGTGCGCGTGTCAATGAACGACGTGGTCCCGAGCAAGGCCTCAAATTTTCATGATTGCGTACTCGGGTTCATGTATGCACCTTTCGCAGAGGTAGCCTACCGTATGGAACTCCAACCTCCGCCATGGTTGCTACAAAATTGATTTTTGAGCAGAAATGGGGTCACCGCACCGAACAGTTTCTTCTTCGCCTCCTTTCTCAAAAGCTCCTTTGATCAAATATTTAGAATGAGAGCAAGAATCCTACCTGCGTTGGTTTTCATTCTCGATAATCCCTTGAAGCACCCTCCGTACTTTACTACGTCGCACTCTATTTTGTTGCGAGGCATGCCTTTTCTGACATCGCCCGTCGTCGATGTCCCTGTGACGCAGGCCTTCATGATGTTCGAATGGCAGAACACCTTTCTATTTTCCTCTTCAGTTCCGGTTCCGACATATATTGCCCTGACCATTTACGTCTATGGGAAAGGATTGCCCACACAATACATGATTTCATGGGCGGTTTCATCGAAATTGTAGGATGTTCCGCTCTACCAAACCTTGACACGATTGCGCTTTGTGCAGAGTTTTGTCTTCTTTTCCTTCACGTGATGTCCGCACACGTCGTAACAGTCTCTTTGCTCGATCTTCATGAACTGATCAACTACAGTACTTGTGCAAACTCCTTCGAACCCCCATTTCCGTTTTTACTCTGCTGGTTTCCCCCTGTCCTCGTTGCATACCGTGTCGGCACTCTTCTTGACGTTGGCAGACAGTCTGCACGTATCAGCAACGTCTCACATGCGCCGTCAGGTTGTTTTCTGTCATGCCATGCATCAACCATCACTAATGCGCTCTCAGGGTTGACTTGCCCAACACTCTGACGCTGGAAATGTGGGCACTACATGACACGTTCGGAACGGCTTCTGGGGCCTTCCCAAATACTTCACATCCACGAAACTACATGCACTCTATTTGACACCAACGCACAACGGGTCGAGCGAGTGTTAGGGCAGCGTGAAGACATTCTATATCTGCGACTGATCGGCATTTTATTTGTCACTCGAAAAGGCGGTAGCTGGACAGTGTATACCTATCCCGACATTTTCTCTGGTAGATGCAGCTCGATAGCAACCAGTAGTTGGGTAGTGACCACTCTGAACAGGGAAATAGGATGGCCGTTATGGTGAAACTGGAGCTCTGCCGATCAGGGGTCTTCACATGGTCGTAGAATGACAGGCGAATTGATTATGAGGCATACTTAGCCGCATGGTTTACAGGGCAACATGCTCTTTCGTGACACAACATATGAACCAGTTTTCAGAAATATCATTGTAAGGCGACGGCATGCCCCGAAACGTGGCAAGCGTGGGATGCGGACGCTGGCGTCGTGAGATGCTAATGGATCGCTCCGGATAACAGGACTCGGCAGCAATGCCAAAGAAAGCCCTGCGACGGCTCTCCACTCTCGATACTATGGTGGAGAACATTGCCGCGGGTTGAAATGTGGTCGTGGCGTGGTTGAACGTGTCTGACAAACTGTCTACATGGACACGTAAACATCACTGACGTTGACCCCACAGGAAATAATTTGAGGCGAAGCAAACGATCGTTTCTCCACACACCTTGGGAACCCCCTCCCAGGGCGTGTACCAAAGCAAGTTGCGAAATCTGCACTCGCGCGTGAACAGCGGCACACAAGGGAAACCAGCAAGGAACCCTGCTGAGGCCTTGTTCCACGCATCGCTCACTGTGTTGCCTCGAGCGGCTTTTGACGCGATGGGCAAGGCGTTATTTCGATATGTCAAGGTTCTGTCGTTTCGACGGATGCATGATGAAAAGAGTACATTCAGAGTACATTCCACACCCCTCACTTCTGCCCCTGCGCCTGCTATGAGTGGAGACGGGCGGTATGTTGTGGTGATCCGAAGTGCATCATTGGCGCGTACCGTGCAGGCAAGAAGCGACCTAGCCTAAGCCACGATCCATCCTCAACAATCAGCTTTATGTGCTACAGGAACACCCTAGCGTAAACAGCATTGGTCAACTTCCAATGGGTATATTTGGAGCAACATTTGAGCGCACAGGTGCATTCAGAATCGACCTGTCGTGTGCTTATTGCCTTCTCTCGGGTCTGCTGTTGCCAGCTTAGTGTCACCGGACAATGCTGTTGCTACACAGGGGAATCAGACGTGGGAAATCCCTCGTGCTGTGCGCGGTGTTTTTCAATTATTCAAACCGTTGATCCTGCTTTGTTCCTCGAATTATCCCCACTGCAAATGGTATATGCCGAATTCGAGAAGTCACCCGACGTTCACAAGAGAATTTCTCCAATACGAAAAGGACATTTGTGTTTTCATGCGGGATCGCTTGTGACAAGTGCTGTTCGTGACGGTGCTAGAAAGCTCCGTATGGAACACGAGTTTGATTTGCGGTGAACCGCCGAATACTCGAAAAGGTGTCTATGCATCAAATGATCAAGTTGGGTTCGAGGCCATTCCCAAAGCGTTGCACACGTGAGCTAGAGTCGTGATTGGGAACCATTACCGTGACATTTTTATTTGCCTATGTGTAGGGATGGATGCCGAGGCCAAAGCAAAGGTCAGGTGCGGCGGTCCTGGGCATGACGTTCGATAATGGAAAACACAACGGGTGGAACGATTGGTAGGGCAGGGCGAAGACTTGTTTCATCTGCGACTGACTATCGTTTGCTACTTGGAAATGTTTCAGCCGGAAAGCGTAAATCTGTCCGCGTGTTGGTTTGGGCAAGTGCAATCGAATGACAAACGTTTGCCGAGTAATTTCCGCCATGAACAGGGAACCATGATGCACAACTGTACTTTGTTTTGAGAGTGGAGAGCTTGTACTATGCAATGGGACGAAGGCTACCCCGGAACGTGACACATCGGAGTACGGACTCTGGCCTCATCAGATGCCCTCAATGAAACCCTTCGCAAAGCAGAATTGGTCACGAACGTGCAAGAACGTCCTTTGACGGACTATTACTCTTTACTCTATGGTGGAATGCGTTGCCGCGGATTGAAACTTACCTGACAAGGAATGTGGTCCTGGTTTGACGTGTCTCAGAAATGAGCTCCAGTCACCGGTACGTCTTGGTTGACCTCATCGCTCACGTACGAAAGCTTCCCCTTACGGCACAGGGCAGGCTCATGGGTTTATGCCCGGAGACGTGTCGCCTCGATGTGATTCCTTTTGGACCGTTGGGCAAGCGCAAGAGGCCAGTCCCCCGCTTGGCTTGGAGTGGTTGTCATGCTGGTGGGGGTTGGGAGGTCACAAGCGTCAGGTATCCCGCAATGTCCACATGAGCTTGATGGTCTGCTGATGCACCTATCTCTTGGCTCTCACTCACTCGGATTGGCGAATTCGCTTTGGAACGTGTCGAGGAAGGTACTACCTCCGTTGTTTGTATGTCCCAAAGCCTTTTCATGCCCGCCCTTGTTCCGTGGGCGGTATTGTTCAGCGGGCATTTGTTCAGGACAAACTTCGATTCATCACACTCTTGCTCGTGCACCAGCACCTGTGATTCGGTACCTTTATTAGCTACACAAGACTCGAGAGCACAGCATCTCCTGTGGGATGGAAAAGAGGAACGGTCACTTAAGCGAGGCCGGCTTCAGAAACAGCAATCTGCCAATGCAACAGAACCCAGCATATGGTATACGCCCGTGAAGCAAGTAATTATTTAATTTTCCCCCCAGCCGTGTACATGGCAAAGAGCACGTGTGGTATTCGCGGAAATGAGTACTCAGAACACGGACCGTGTGAACATTGCCCCGCCCGAGTCTAGAGTTTTTGTTGTGTTTGGATGTATGGAAAGAGATTCAAGAGATCCCGCGAACGGAGGTTGCGCAGTCGCAGGAGGTATATGACTCATGTTCGTCGCCGACAATCCATGACGCGTCAGCCAAGCAATTGTCAGACGCATGAGGTGCTGTCAGAATAGTTAGCTTTTCTGCTCTGCCGGTCGTTACCGGTGACATCTGTCCCATGGGCACTTGTTTTGTTTTCACTCAGTTGTCGGACCTGTTCGCTGAACCAAGAATACCAGAGAAATTGGCGACGACATTGTTTGCTTCTCTTCGTCTTCCATTCCCTTCCGGTTCTGAACACCTCCAAGGCTACAACATTCCATTGACAGTTCTCTGAAATGATGTTAATATATTGTCATGGACACCCTGCAAAACATGCTCACTTTGAGGCGTGCAACGAGGTGCTTCCGACTTGCAGTCAGTACGAGCTGAACACCTACACCGCCAGATTTCGTTCTCGTGACTTGATCATGCAACAACCATCAGAAGCCAAGAGGTTGATTTCGCCGCCCACGATCAGTCGGCCGTCAGGCAGTCTCTATAATACACTTTTGGTTTAAGGTGAGCCTCATGGTTCATCGTATGTTGCAAACGACGATACTGGTGAAATCGGGGCATCCCGACATGTCTGTCTTTCGCTCAAGGGTGGGGGGGGGGGTACTCATTGTCGTGTATGCCGTGTCGTTAGACCATTGACCTCGCACGCCTAGAAGGCCGGGACGGAGCACGCCAGGTTCTCACCAGACCACGCTGTGTACATCACCAAGCGCGAAGGACCGTGAGGTATTCGGCGAGTCGCATGAAGGGTGCGCTGCGTCCTGCTGAGGATGTTCGGCATCTTATGCTTACTTCCTTGCGTACGGACGACAGCTGCGTATGACTTGATATATTTCTTTCACTTCCAGAGACAGTTGCAAGTATCGTGTGACTGCCTCGAGCCTCGAGGGTGCTTCACCAATTTTTCACAACGTGGTGCGATCATCCCCTCTGCGCGGAGTAAGGGTTCCCGACCCCGCACAACATAATCTCCTCGACCACCATTAGGTTACCGCAACAAATAAAACCAGAGACCAGAAAAATAGTTGTAAACTGGTTGCCGAGCTCACCAAGTGATGGGCTTGTTTTAGAACATCGTTGCCAAGCGAGGAAAACCCAACCCCGATGGCAAACACCGAAGGGTAGTGTCGTTCGCTCGGGACAGGAATTCGTCGGCAGTGTAGCATCCACCCTTGGTGTCCCTTGAATGTATCGCCTTGTTGAAGGGCACCCCAGACATTCCAGAGTTGCCACGCGGATTAACGAAGTAAGCTAGCCCTGGGATAACTTTGTTGGGTGTTGGATACGTGCAGCAAGCAGAGGTCGGCAGACGCCGGCATCACTGTTGGTGCAAGGGCGATCTGTAGAAGCAGGACCTCCTGATAAGCGGACCGGAATGATACATTGGTCATTTTTTTCTGCGCGGTTTCGTCTGTGTGCTAGGAAGAGAGAGTATTGAATCTTAGATGCGACCAAAATCCGTTTACTAGTTGACTGTTCGCTTGCGAGATGCATTATCATAATCCATATCTTTGGGGCCTTCAGGAGGAGGCCGTTACGCAGAGAGTCAACCCTGTGGGATTTGTCAAGTTTTGCACGTGCTAGTGATGTCATACGTCGATGAAAGAGTCAAGGCGGGTATGGACCAGTTTTGGTCCTTCTCCACGGAACCTGGGGAGTTTTCAGTTTTTCCAGTACACGTCGTGTTTTTCGCATCCCCAGGCTGCATCAGTAGTGCCAAACGTCCTGAGTGTTCAGCAGCCCGTTGATATGGTTTCTAGCGTATGTCGAACTGTTCACTGAGACTTTCACCCCCTGTGATAGCTTGTGTACAACAGCCAACGAACCTAGGTTGTTGCATATGGTCTTCCATCACCTCCCGAGTTGTTCCCCACAGCACCCGCACTCTATAGGGGAGTTTCTCGGAAGCCAGCAATTGGCAGGTATGTACGTCACTTGTTTGCTTGTGGTCATCGATAACCCGCAAACCATACTCTCTGTGAGTCATTCAAGGAGGTGTATTTCGGCTAGCAGGTGTTACGAGCCAACTCCGGACATGAACAGAAGCATTGCCCGTTTGTAGGGACGAGAAGGCGCGAGGTTGAATTTGCCCCACCGACCGGTTGGCCGTCGGAGTTAGGTGTTTCCTCCTATGTATAGCTCCAACGTGACTCTCACGATTGATCGGAAACGACATTCCCCACCTTCCTCCGCTACCCGACAGTTGTCGAACATCGCTCAGACGTGTATCGATGACCTTTTGTGCCTCTCGGCGGAGGAGCCGGGGGCAAGATGACAGAGGTCAATATTGCCCCTTCTCTCTGAAGGTCGTTGACCCAGGCCGGGTTGGTGTCCCTTGAGGTTTTATCGCCGCTGGACAAAACCCGTTCTGCTTTGTAGTTTGTGCTCGCCGATGTGTCGGCAGGGTATGCGTACAAAGACGTGCCAGTCTGTCGAGGAACTCGGCACCACATGTTTGCTGAAGAAATCGAAGCGCTTTCGGCACACGTGTGTTTCTGCATGACGTTAGCATGTGGGAACTTTAGTGCGGTTGCGTGAACGTGCCAGTAGTTGGTGGATCGGAGAACCCTTGTACGGGGATGAATCGATCTCGATCCCGAAACCAGGGGAATGGGAACCCCGAGAGGTTTATAGTAAGAAGGCGAAATCTGGTCATGAGGACCACACCGCAAGTGTGTGTAGGCACTTTGAGGGGTCAACAGTTCAAGTGGTCAGTGGGTTTGGGTGTCTGAACCTCCTTGTCGGTCTTTCTCCTTTGCCACCTCCACTGTTTGTGTTATAGGGCCGCCTGGAAAATGTCGTATTTTTTGTTCTTACTTGCGTTCGTACTGAACAGCGGTCAGGAATGTTTCGCACATCCTTTTGCGACGGAAACGCAACAAAAACGTTGGCACAAACAGCATCAAGGCATTAACCTCACCTTCCAAGTGCACTCCGCAGCTGCGGGATCGCGATTTGTGGGTGTAACCCCTTGGCTTGCTGCTCGAAACAGATTCTGGCCCTCCCGTCAGGGCTTTGTGTGCCCGAATGTTTCTTTAGTTTTCTGGTACCACTCGTTCTCGAGATGGTGTTCGTTCTTGCTTGTCTTGAGTGGGATCGAAGAAAAAACACGGGTTTTGGGAGTACATAATCGCTTTCAATCATTAACTTGGGTGCAGTCACCACGAACATGCGTTCACATGCGCCCACTGCCCTGCACCGCCCTGCCCATGAAGAGAGACAAATCTCTTGAACTTTGTTCATTACAGTGACGCCCTCCTCAACCGGTGGGACTGGGTAGACATGCATCGTAAACGTTTGGGGGTATACACGAGATGAAGACCAGCGCGCTCATTCTTGTCTTGTTAAGCAGCAGGAACATATTGTCCAAAACTGCTCTGGGGCGGCAGACAGACGTTGTACGTGATACGTCTGTTTCTGTCGTTTCGATGCTGCCACCGAATCCCTCAGGCGGCATCCCCCCGGAGTTGGGCGGGCTGACGGGGCTAACGAGGCTATATCTTTCCAACAACAATCTTTCCGGTGAGGCCTTGCGGTTGACTGTGGTGTATGCAGGGAGTCTGGTTGTTTGTGGTTGATGCTGTTTCGTGTTGTATGCTAGCCTAGCGTCGGCGTGCTTGGCGTCTATGTCTTGGGAGTGACCGGTGGGTGTGTCTTGTTCTTGGTGCGATTGCCATTCGCTTGGTGTGACAGTCGCTGGTCATTGGTGCTGTACTTTCACGTGGAAGTCCAGGAGGTACAGCAGGTGCTTCAACAGCTATCGCCCAGAAAATATCCAAATATGTTAAAGATAGTAACCAACCCACCTCCGCGGTTTAGGGATCCACTTTAACCGGTCAGTGTGGTACATCATTCCATTCCAGACGCTTGGTAATCATGAATTGATACACTGATATACCCTTCGCCATGGGTTTCCATTACCTTCAAGATTACCTTGTGTTCAAACAGAAAATGGGTCGCCGCCCGGGACTAGTACTTGTCCGCCTCCTTCTCCAAGCGCATTGCATCCGTTCAAACGAATGAGAAAATTCTGATCAGCCTAGTTTTTGGTGCCTACCTTGAACAATTTCTGGAACGGCCCGCGTACTGCTGCGGTACGTTGTGCTCTATTGGTTGCAGGGCATGCAACTTCGGGCATGGGTCGTCGTTGATGTTGGTGTGAGGCGGGTGTTGATTGTGTTTAGATGGCAGTTCATGTTCTGGTTTGTTTTCAGTTCCAGTGACGAAGAATGTTGCCCACTTGCGTCTTTGACAAACTGACACAGTATTCCCGACCATTTCATGTAGGTTATAGGATTTTCTGCTCTACCAAACCCGATCACGATTGCGCATTTGTTCCCAGTTGTGGTTCTTTTTCGAGCGATGTCTGTAAACGTAACAACAGTCGAAACTATTGGCCCGGTCTGTTCTGGTTCCCATTCCGCAAGCGTACCACTTGAAAGAAACGAAAAGCAAATTGATGCTGCTCTATAGTATTAAGGCTTTGTTTGCTCACCAGAATTTACAACCAAACAGTCGTCCCCGCTGTGAAGATACGCATCAGTTGTATATTTGAAAGTGCCTTTCTTTACCGCGGGAAAGTGTCCTTAAGGTCCTTACGATGCTGGGAATGATAACTCACCGTCCCCGGGGTCAACGGAGGCGTCCAATACGTCCGAAGACGCGTGATTGCGTCAGGGATACTAGCACGAAACCAAGAAGACATCATAAACCTGACTATCACACCATGGTGGTGGTTGGAAATCGCACTCTCTTACATACGTCGTTCGCTCTTGAACCTTGACGTCATAACACTCCACCCCTCACATTATTCTTGGAACAATGGGTATAGTGCTGCAGGACGAGGCACACAATTGCAACAGCAGCTGTTGTTGTCATTGTTGTTGTCCCTGTTGTTTTTTTGTTGGGTTAGTTTCTCTATTGCTTTGGCGTCGTTCCCGCGTTCAATACCTTGTCGAGATTCATATCGTTACCCGCACCCCAAAAGAAAATGAAAGACAGCCAACCGTCGTTGCAGCTAACTCGGATACGATGCATGCTGTACATCTTGTGCGCCGCACAGGCTACCTGCTCAACAAGGAAGAAGCAAAACCATACCTGAAACGAAAGTAGAAATGTCGGAGCACCAACAACGCCAAACAAAACCACGAACGAAATAATGATTGGAGCCCGTCGGTCCTGCCCAGAGGTCAATATCAGGTAGCACAACTACAAATTACCAAGCTGAGCATAATTTCACGAAGACGGACCAAAGAGGAACACACAAGCAACAGTTGCACGTACAGCTACGTCGTCCGAATTTATCCATACCCACCCGCAGTGGTGACAGTAGCAGCAGATCGCTCACCCTGTCTATTGCGCCTTGCAGTTCGAAAGGTGTCCTTGAGCATCTTTTGGGGGTCCCGACTGCTGAACACAGTACCCCTCACCGTGTTTAGTGGTACATCTGCGGGGCATCCTGCTTCTGAGATTCTTGTGTCTTCAAAGCAGGGAGTTGACTTATGGTATGTGTCCTTACAGCGGGGAAGACTTCGCACTATCCACCCGAACGATGGTACAAGTGGGCCGTTCCCACCTTCTTCATGTATAATCCAAGGACACTTGCCCTTCATGTACGTACGTGTTGAGACGGTG
>CACKRE030001021.1:30511-52236 GCA_902602495.3 Ectocarpus sp. CCAP 1310/34
TGCCTTAGGGCAGCCGTGGCTACCATGGCACTCTCTCAGCTCCACCCTGTGGTGGGTCGAAGCAATCAGGCGTTGTTGGAATCACCTGGATTGTGATATCTCGTGGTCAGGTAGATGGCCGTTGTCATTCGCGAAGGCATGATCTTTTGGGGCGATGTACGGGTTCGGTGTCACGTGTTCTGTCTCTGGGGTTATTNACTCTGTGCCTTAGGGCAGCCGTGGCTACCATGGCACTCTCTCAGCTCCACCCTGTGGTGGGTCGAAGCAATCAGGCGTTGTTGGAATCACCTGGATTGTGATATCTCGTGGTCAGGTAGATGGCCGTTGTCATTCGCGAAGGCATGATCTTTTGGGGCGATGTACGGGTTCGGTGTCACGTGTTCTGTCTCTGGGGTTATTTTTCCCGTGTGCCACCACGTCGTAAACTACTGGAAATCAATGCAGGGCTTGCATGAGTGCTGTAGTATTCAAAAGGTTGGACCCTCCCCCCTTGCCTGTAGACACGGACTGTCGACGAACGGTTGAGAGAACTCGAAAAGACATGGTTCTCCTGTCTCGCGTTGATTGTTTAGCTTAGACACGCAGAAAGCTCACGAGGCTACGTCGCCGAAATGGATGCGCAACCGCTAATTGTACCCCTCTGGTCACTTCACGGTTGTTTACGTCTTGAGAGGTCTGCAAACGTCAGTGGCTCTTCTTGTGAATGCGCTTCTGCTTCCACGTGATGGACACCATGCGGGGAGGCGTAATTCCAAGAGGCTTTTGTTTCACGAACCGTGCAGCGCTTTGAGGAAGGCACCAGGTTATTTGTTCACACCGGGACGTTGAGGTGGCGCCCAGGGCATTGAAAATCAAACTGAAATACGAGGAGCTGGTTCAATTACGTTTTTCGCACCCGGATCTATATCTGCATGGTTCCTTGCAAGTTACCACAGAAGGCATTCAAAGAACGGTGCCATGGGGCTGAGCGCAGCTCAGAAGGGACCACGTCGAGAATCAGAATACAGAAGTATCACGTGTGCCCACCCTCCCTAAGGGCACGTTGTACTTCCTCCGGGCATGACGAGAATAGCGCCGATAAACATTAGCAAGTGCGAGAGGGGTCCATAATTCGGCACAACGGAATATTTCAAATCCTACTATAGCGAGTGCAGTACAAGTAATCACCGCAAGCAGAGTTTCCGGCAGGCATCAACGCCCGGTGCCGTCGTCCTCGATGTACTCGCGAGACTGCAACCAAGCTTGCATTTCCGCCTAGCTGGTGACACTCGCAGACCGCTGCAGACCCCGCAGAAGCATTCCATTCCCAAGCTGATACACTGCAGAGCTCCTTTACCCTCAGCTCAGTCTCTCCCCTATTACTACAGCCCTTTCAAACGCGTTCTTGATGTTTGGTCGCTACCGCACGTTGCTTCTCGAGGTCGCACGGGTGATGCGCCGAAACATGAGCAAGGAATGTGATTGTTTTTCCCGCATGCGGGACGCCAGTCCGCACCGCACGTTTAAGTTTCATTGAGTTTGTGCAATAGAATCAAGAAGAAAATGATTTCGAAACCGCTGTATTTTCGTAAGAAATCGGCGACATGCCTGCATCTCTGGCTTGGGCGTCTATGTTTGTGCACGTCGTTGGAGCGACAGACCGGGCTCTGACCGTCCCTCGGATATGCAATCTCTAACACGCAACCGGCAAGGCATTCTGTCATACCTTGCATTAACCATCACTTGCGCGCCCTCGGGCGAGCACTGCTCCAACACACGGATCTGGAAAATGTGGGAACCACAAGCACTGCGTATTGCACTATCCGAAGTTGTTGACAGCAACGAGTTGCATGACTTTCCTTGACCCCGAAACACAACGGGTTACGGTTACACAACTGGTACGGCGGTGAAGACTTGCTTCATCTGCGACTGACTTGTATCGTTTGCTACTTGCAAAGGTCTTAGGTCGACACCGTAAGTCCGTCCGTGTATTTGCACAGGTACTAGTCTACCTCCGTCGTTTGTATGCCCCAAGCCTGTTCATGCCCTCCCTCCTTCCGCGGGCGGTATTGTCGAGCGGGCGTTCGGGCAAAGCAAGCGACGATTCATCGCACACTCGTGCTCGTCTATCTGCATTTGTGATTCAGTACCCTTTGCCACAAACTCGCCAGCACAGTTGTATCTCCTCTGGATGCAAAACACGAACGGTCACTCAGCCCGGCAGGCGTGAGGAAGAACCTGCAACGACAAGAGAACCGAGCATGTCGCTTACGCCCGTCAAGCATTGAATGTGTCGATTTCCCGTGGCGTTTCCATGGCCAGAAATAGGTATATATATATATCGGCACTCAAAAGGCGGACGTTGGGTGAACATTTCCCCGCCCGAATATGTTGTTGATGTTTAATTTGGATGTTCGGGAGAGATTCAAGAGACCTCGCCACGAGAAATTGCGTCCCACTGAACCATTTGCTGGCAGTGTCTGACTCATTCTTGTCGCCAACAATGCATGGATTTCACTCACCTACCTAAGTGTCGGACGGAAATGCGCTGTCACAACAGCTTGCCGTTTTGCTGTGCTTGTCGTCCCCGGGTACATGTGTCTAAGGGACCGTTATTTCGATTTCAAGCAGCTGTCGGACCTGTTCGCTAAGAAAAACATCAGAGAAGAAAGCGAGGAAAATGCTGTGATTCTATTCCTCTTTCATTCGTCCCCCGTTCCCGAACAGCTGAAGAGCCACACGCTCCATGAAGGTTACGTGCACTGATGTACAGTCGAGGGACCTTTATAGTGCCGGTCTGTGTCGAGAGATTTTACCGGCACTAAACCGCGCACCCTTCACTATTGGGAATAATGCCACTATTGAGGGCTAGCCAATCCCTCATTAGTGCCGCTCTAACACTAATGATAACGTGTGCGATTTATGGTGTAGCGCTCACGGTTGCGGGGCCAAGTCAGTACTGTTGCACGAAATGCATCGACGCTGCTGTTTTGTGAAGTTCTAGTGTAGGCCTGGGCAGACTTTCTTTCCCGCGACACGTGCGGTTTCACCCTGTGGAGCCCACAAGAGTTTTGTAAAATAAGAACGTTGCATTTCGTGCTACAGCAGTGCCTCACCAAGACAAGTCGACGGCGAAAGGGAAATACACATCATGCACCCGAGTAGGTTGTGACCGGCACAAACTGCTTGAAAATCAATTTGTAAGCGCACCAAAGAAAACAACTACAGCTGTAACCCCCGCCCTTGCTGCGTCGCGACAAATCCTCTCGTGTCTGCCTGGAGCACCCCATTCGATGTTGCAACAAAAAACATAAAAAGAAAAGGCAGATCACCGCAAGAAAACAACCACTGCTACAGATGCGGGCCGTGTGGGGCGTGCAGCGTCTTATCCTGTTGAGCGCACAGTTCACCTTCCGCACATGGCATGGTACGCCCCTGCCTAGAGCTGTTCTGGTCTGCAGCAGAACTTGTACCCTACTCCCCTGTCTAGAGTCTGTCCTCTGCCTGGATGGCTGTGTGTGTGTCGTGTGTGTGCGGGCGGGGGGATGAACCGGCACTATCGAGGGTGACAGTGGCGCCCAACCGGCACTATACCCGGCATGCTCACAATAGCGCCGGTATGGCACTATTGAGGGCTCCGCCTGTGTCCGGAGATTTTACCGGCACTAAACCGGGCACCTGGCACTATTCAACCGGCACAATAAAGGTCCCTCGACTGGAAACTTGCTTCCTGGAGGTGCATTCCGGCTTGCAGTCATTGCGAACCGATCATCGACTGTCAGATTTCATTCTCCGTGGCTTGATTGCATAAGAACGATCAGAAACCACCAGGTTGACTTCCCCCCCACGGCCAGTTCGCCGTCGGAGAAGATAAACCCTGTTGCATGTGTCGAACTGTGCACAACTTCTGTTTTCACATGGCGTGACTAGCCGACTCTGGGTGGGGATCGCTGGCCGTGAAGTTGCATCTACGGTATGTAGCAATTTGTAGGTACGTGCTGCACGACCAGGCTGAATTCAAACGCTGGGGTTGCACAAATCATCAATACGAAAAGTGCCATATATGTTAGTCTGCGTGGTGGCCGGTGACAACTGACGTGGTGCTGGCTGTGGCGAAAGGTCGTTGCGTAGGACCAGAAGATGTTTGGTGGTGATAGGACGAGTACCCGAAAGAGTCTACGAATCAAATGCTCGAGTTGGCTTAGGACGTCGCTCCCGAGAGGGCGCACGCGTAAGCGAGGTTCGTGATTTTTGCACCATTGCCGTGACATGTTCCTATTGCCCATGGTAGGGATGGGTGCCAAGGCCGACCGAAAGAGGTCCTGTGTCATCACGGGCATGACGTTCGATAATCGAAGCGGGCTGATTTTGTCGTCGGCTAAAGTGTTTGTGCCTGTTAAATGCATTGGGAGGGATGGCCGACAAGTGATGAGGAGGGTGTTTGCCGACCTCTAGATCTAGGTTATAGGATGTTCTTCTCTACCAAACCTGAACAGGATTGTGCTTTACTCACAGTTTTGTCCTTTTCTTCGAGTGATGTCTGTAAACGTAACGACAGTCGAAACTGTTGGCCCGGTGTGTTCTGCCTCCCATTCCGCAAGCGTGAAACTTGATGCAAACGAAAGGCAAATTGATGCTATGCTATTGTGTAAGACTGCGTTTGCCAACGCAGAGAATTTGCAACTTGTCTCGGGCCACGCTTTTGCTACACTGGGAGATCAGACGTGGGAATCCCTTGTGCTGCAAGTGTGTTCTTCAACGATTCAAACGCGCGGGTCCGGCTGTATTCCTCGAATTATGGTTACTGAAAACGGATTATTTCGTGTTTGGGAAGTCGCCCGACGTCAGCAAGGGGAAAGCGTTCAACGCTAAAAGTGTCATATATTTTAGTCTGCGTGATGGCCGGTGACAAGTGATGTGTCGCTGGCTGTGCTGAAAAGGTCCTCGTGTGGAACGATAAGATTTTAGGCGGTGATAGGCTGAGTACCCAAAGGTGTCTACGCATCAAATACTCGAGTTGGCTTAGGACGTCGCTCCCGAAAGGGAGCACGCGTAAGCTAGCTTCTTGATTGTTGCACTATTGCCATGATATTTTCCTATTGCCATGCGTAGGGATGGATGCCAAGGACGCACCGGTGGCCAGAGGCATGTTATGGGTCGGTTGGGGCACCGATCACAACATGGGGGGGCAGGTTGTAGGGAGGCTGCAGCCCGTAGTGTACACGTTTTCCCACATCTCGGAGAGTGGCGTTATCCCCACCAACAGGGGACAGCAAGCCGAAAGAAAATATGGGTACAAGGGTGAACTCGACCTCCCAACCTGCCCCGCCCAGGTTGTAGTTGGTGCCCTACCTGCCTCGCNCGGTTGGGGCACCGATCACAACATGGGGGGGCAGGTTGTAGGGAGGCTGCAGCCCGTAGTGTACACGTTTTCCCACATCTCGGAGAGTGGCGTTATCCCCACCAACAGGGGACAGCAAGCCGAAAGAAAATATGGGTACAAGGGTGAACTCGACCTCCCAACCTGCCCCGCCCAGGTTGTAGTTGGTGCCCTACCTGCCTCGCTGGCCACCAGTGCGACGCATCGAGGTCCTGTGTCATCACGGGCATGACGTTCGATAATCGAAACGGGCTGATTTTGTCGTCGGCTTAAGTGTTTGTGGCTGTTGAACGTATTTGGAGGGATGACCGTAGCTCATGATCATGAAGTGCGGCGGGTGCCCTGGAGGTCAAGGTGGCCACTTCACAACATGGACGAAATACGTTCATGGTTACACCCTTGTGTTGAGGCTACAATATACCTGCCTGTGTGAGCCTAACCCCCTTGAGTATCAGCTTACCCGAGCTTCAGCGTACCATTTGGACGAGCCTCGCGGCACGGCACAACTCATCGCTTACCTTCCGTATTAAATGCTGCATCTGAAGTACGTTTCCCTCTTTGAAACTCAAGTCTTCTTTGCATGGTCCTCGCTTCCGATCAACACCTGTGTCACCTGCTCACAACCTGGTGTCGAGCTGACCCCGAGAAAGTCACNCAGCTTTCTCCGAGAAAGTCACCTGTTGTTATTGATGGAGAACGAGTAATTTGTTTTCCCGAAATGGAACAGCGAGTATTCACGCCAATGATTTTGTCCAAACCGGACGTCGAATCCGCGATTGTACCGCTCACATTCACTTCTGGATGTTTTGTTCTTCGTCCTGAGAAGGAGTGATTCGACGAGGTATGAGCTTTCCCCAGATTCGCAGGACTGCGAGGATGCTCCACTTTTAGTTGGGGTTCAGCCTCGGCTGCTGATTCGCAGTGATTGGATCCCTCTAGTGTCACCTCTGCTGCTATGCTATTGCTGCCGTAATCTAGTCTTCACACTTGACGAACAGCAGAGTTTTCTGTCGATTACCTCTCGCCGCTCTGCACAAAGAGTCGAACTTCGGTATTCCAGGGATAATACCCCCAATGCAGTGACAGAGAAGAATGTTCTGCCGTTAGACAAATAGTGTTCGGTGATTTGTGCCAACCACTCGCAAGAAGTACGTGACATGAGCCCAATCGAGACGTACGAGAGGGTAAAGTATGGCAAACATTGAGAACAACAGTGGGGCCATAGCTCAGACTCGGCGATTGAGTCAGGAACAAACTCCCGTAGTCTCGGAACCTGCATGCTCGCACATCTTCGAGGCCGAGGTGTGTTCGATATTGGGTTTGTCGGCCGACCAGGCCAATTGTGTTAGACGTTGAAGGGTTGCAGAGAGGTCGGCCGTTGCAACCACAGGCGGTCGAGCTTTTTNCTTCGGTATTCCAGGGATAATACCCCCAATGCAGTGACAGAGAAGAATGTTCTGCCGTTAGACAAATAGTGTTCGGTGATTTGTGCCAACCACTCGCAAGAAGTACGTGACATGAGCCCAATCGAGACGTACGAGAGGGTAAAGTATGGCAAACATTGAGAACAACAGTGGGGCCATAGCTCAGACTCGGCGATTGAGTCAGGAACAAACTCCCGTAGTCTCGGAACCTGCATGCTCGCACATCTTCGAGGCCGAGGTGTGTTCGATATTGGGTTTGTCGGCCGACCAGGCCAATTGTGTTAGACGTTGAAGGGTT
Source organism: Ectocarpus sp. CCAP 1310/34 (assembly GCA_902602495.3). Taxonomy (NCBI): domain Eukaryota; class Phaeophyceae; order Ectocarpales; family Ectocarpaceae; genus Ectocarpus; species Ectocarpus sp. CCAP 1310/34. The sequence goes on from CACKRE030001021.1 coordinate 37,593, forward strand.
GCAGAGAGGTCGGCCGTTGCAACCACAGGCGGTCGAGCTTTTTTTCTTCGGTGGGAACAAGGGTGTGTGAACGGCACCGGAAGTGCTCATCCTATAAAGTTCGTTTGGTGAAACGCTGTGTTTTGAGGGCCCAGAGCAAGCACAAATGCAGGCTGCAAGCATGGCACGATGCTGACCAAACGAGGGCCACCTGTATTGAAATAATGGCGTCGTTGTTCAGGACACATGCCATTGAGGGAGGCCGCCCTTGGTATTGCAGCAGTCCAGAATATCGAACTGAAATGCACGAGCGCGGCAGCTTTTCTCTTCTCCAACAAGGGGTAGTTGGGCGAAGGGTAGCGACAGTGTATCCTTGCCAAAATTATGATGTTTCTNCACCTGTATTGAAATAATGGCGTCGTTGTTCAGGACACATGCCATTGAGGGAGGCCGCCCTTGGTATTGCAGCAGTCCAGAATATCGAACTGAAATGCACGAGCGCGGCAGCTTTTCTCTTCTCCAACAAGGGGTAGTTGGGCGAAGGGTAGCGACAGTGTATCCTTGCCAAAATTATGATGTTTCTCAGTCATTCGCGTGAGCTTCGTTCGAGAATTTGATACAATCCTAGCTGTTTCTGGCCCGAATCATGCACGCCGATTCAAGCGCTCCATGGTTTGTTATGATTTGTGGACGACCACCAAGTTGAAACGCAGCAGGTCGCTCCGAACGTGGTGTTCGATGAAGTTTTGGCTTGGATTTGCCCGACATGCATCTATTCCGGCGCAGTGTAGCTTATCTAGACATTTTCTCTTTAATTGAGTGCCCCCCGTTGTCGACTTGCCAAATCTTGTGTTGCTCCGATGTGCTGTTTTTTCCTCATACGTGTGACGGTTGACCTCTCGTTCACATGGGATTGTACCTCTCTGCCCACCAGAGCGGTGTCCTCAAGGTCATGAATCGCGGAAGTACAGAATGCCTCGCGGGTATCCAATCGCACGACCGTTGACCATCTTTACCTCGTTGAGAATTCATGTGGATCACGGTGATGATCTGTGATGCCACGCGGAACAAAGTGGAAAGCATCAACGAGAGGATCAAGGCGAGGTTGGGCCAATGTTCGCCCTTCTCTGAGGAGCCTGAGTTTTTTTCACGTTTCCTGGTGCATGTTGTGTTTTCCGCACCCCGACGCTGCAGCAGGAGTAAGAAGCGTTCGGACTTACCCCATGTAACCCCCCGCGCCTAACTCTTGTGTTGGCTTTGGACTTACCCGCAGAGTCACAGCGATGAAGGTGCTGCCAGTGCCAGCGCTGTTGCTCAGATACATGGACGACTCAAGTTTGTGTCAGCATAATCCCTCCTGGCGTTCTCCCTTCAAGACAAAAGCGGTTGCATAGCTTGATTTTGCTTCGAAGGGATTGTGCTGGTCGTGCTAGTACGCCCGTTGGGAAATATGTTTTGGAAGTGAACCGGCTGATATTCCCTTCCTTACTCGGAGAGGACGATTTCCGGAGTTCGCGTGTCAATGACCGACGTGATTCCCAACAATGCGCAGATTTCAATGACTGTAGTCTCAGGTATCCACCCTTCGTAGACGTAGCGCCCGCCGCATGTGGCTCGTGCCCTTCGCCACGGGTTTGCTACCGCTACTGAGATTTATCTTCAGACGGAGAATTCGTCGCCGCACCGAACTACTAGTACTCCTTCGCCTCCTTCTCAAGAGATCATTGCATCAATTGACACGAATGTGAAAATCCACTCTGCCTTGTCATTGGTGCCTACCTTCAGCAAATCCTTGTTCGGCCTGCGTGCTTATCCACGGTGCACTCTATTGGATTCAGGGCATGTAGTTCCAGGCATGACTCGTCGTTGATGCTTGTGTCCTGTAGGTTGTGATTTTGTTTGGGTGGCAGATAATTGCCTCGATGTTTTCAGATTCTGCAACGAAGAACGTTGCCCACCTGGTCGCTTGCGTCTTTCGCATACATTTAACACAGTATTCCACGACCGTTTTGCACGGCGAAATATGGTAATAATAGCGAGTCTGTGATTTCGGCGAGCAAAATGTCCCACAGGCATCAACGCCCGGAGCCATGGTCCTGGATGAACTCGCTACAGTTCAGCCAAGCTTGCATTTCCACCTCGCTGGAAACACTCGCAGACCGCTGCAGATCCCGCAAAAACATAGCAGGCCCATGCTCACACACTTCTTCGCCTCCTTCTCAGAGATCATTGCCTCATCTAACACGAATGTGAACCATCCACCCAGCCTTATCGTTGGTGCCTACCTCCAATAAATCCTTGAACGGCCTGCGTGCTGATCCACGGTGCACTCTATTGGTTGCAGGGCATGCAATTTCAGGTATGGTTCGTGGTTGATGTTAGTGTGGAGCAGATGTCGATTATGTTTGGATGGCAGAAAATTGCCTAGTTGTTTTCAGATCCAGTAACGAAGAATGTTGCCCACCTGGTCACTTGTGCNGCCATGGTCCTGGATGAACTCGCTACAGTTCAGCCAAGCTTGCATTTCCACCTCGCTGGAAACACTCGCAGACCGCTGCAGATCCCGCAAAAACATAGCAGGCCCATGCTCACACACTTCTTGGCCTCCTTCTCAGAGATCATTGCCTCATCTAACACGAATGTGAACCATCCACCCAGCCTTATCGTTGGTGCCTACCTCCAACAAATCCTTGAACGGCCTGCGTGCTGGTCCACGGTGCACTCTATTGGTTGCAGGGCATGCAATTTCAGGCATGGTTCGTGGTTGATGTTCGTGTGGAGCAAATGTCGATTATGTTTGGATGGCAGAAAATTGCCTAATTGTTTTCAGATCCAGTAACGAAGAATGTTGCCCACCTGGTCACTTGTGCCTTTCGCAAACTGACAGACAATATTCCCCACCGTTTTGCACGACGATGCATGGTGGTAACAGCGAGTACGGTGATCACCGCAAGCAAAATGCCCGGCAGGCATCAACCACCGCCCGGACCCATCGTCCTCTATAAATTTGCAAAATTTCAGCCATGCTTGCCTTCCACCTAGCTGATAGCACTCGCAGACCGCTGCAGACCCCGCAGAAACATGACAGCGCCATGCTCACACACTTCAAAGCTCCTTTACCCCCAGCTCCGTCTCTTCCCCATAACTGCAGCCCGTCTTGGCGTTTGTTCGTTTTACCGCACCTTGCTTCTAGAGTTCGCACGGGAGATGCGCCGGAACATGAGCAACGAGTGTGATTGCTTATTCCGCATCCGGGACGTATGTCCGCACCAGAAAGGGTAATATTCACGGGGGGTTGTGCACCAGAATCAGGACGACATTGTTTTCGCAACCGCTCGCACGCCTTGGCGCTTTCTCAAGCCCCCTTGCTGTATTTCCTTGTGGGGGAAGAAGTCGGCGACGTGCCTGCATCTCTGGCTCGTCGATGCTCGTGCAACTCGTTCCAGCACACGCCGGGCTCTGACCGTCCCGCGAAANTCCTTGTGGGGGAAGAAGTCGGCGACGTGCCTGCATCTCTGGCCCGTCGATGCTCGTGCACCTTGTTTCAGCACACGCCGGGCTCTGACCGTCCCTCGAATGTGCAATCTGTGAAATGCAGCCGTCAAGGCATTCTGTCATACCTTGCATGAAGCATGACGAACGAGCCCTCAGGCGGTGACTTGTTCAGTACACTGATCTAAAAAATGTGGCAGCTACAGTACACGTACTGCGCACTACTTTCTGAAATTTGTCATTGCAACGAAAGAGCGTCATTCTTTTTGACCCGGAAACACAACGGGTTACACGACTGGGGGGGGCAGGGTGGATAGTTGTTTCATCTCCGACTGACTATCGTTTACTACTTGAAAAGGGTTCAGATGGACAACGTAGGTCGGTCCGTGTATTGGTTTCAGAAAGTGCAGTCGAATGTCGAACGTCGGCCGAATAACTCCGGCATGAACAAGGCAATAGAAATTGCCAGCTTCATTTGGTTTCAAAAGTGGAGAACTTGTCCTATATAATGGGATGGAGCCTACCCCGAAACGTGGCACATACGGAATGCGGGCTCTGGCCTCGTCAGATGCCCCCATTGAAACCGTCCCGGAAAACAGATTTGGGCACAGGCGACCAAGAAAGCCCTTCAAGTGACTACCACCCTGGTTTCCATGGTGGAATGCGTTGCCGCGGATTGGAACTTACCTGCCACGGAATGTGATCATGGCGTGGTGTGACATGTCTCAGAAATGAGCTACAGTCACCGTTTCGTCGTGGTTGACCTCAGCGCTCATGCATGAATCTCCGCCTACAGCGGCACCAGGCAGGTTTATCCCAGCAGAAGTGTCGCCTCATTTGTGATTCGTTTTCGACCGTTGGGCAACCGCAAGAGGCCTATAATAACTCACCATCCCCGGGATCAACGGAGGCGTACCATACGTCAAAGGACGCGTCATTGCAGCAGGGATAGTAGCACGAAACGAAAAATACATAATAAACCTGACGATCTCAACGTTGTGGTTGAAAGTCGCACGTTGGTACATACCACGTCGTACGCCTGGGAACCTTTACATTTTTGTGTTCCACCCCTCAACTTGTTGTTTTGTTTCGAGGTGCTTGATTCTAATCGGTTTATTGATCACCAACGATTGAGAGAGAGTAGGGGTAGGAACCGGCGCTGAAAACACACACAATCCTCGCGCCTGATTCCCCCTCCAGAACTATCTCTTTCTCTCTCTCCGCGCGCAAGTCAGCTATATTCAGCCGGGGGGAAATCCGGCCACTGCTCCTGCGCGCGGGGGTCTGAAGTGACCAAGTCTCCCGGTGGTACTCGACCATTCAACTACACCCACAAGAAAACTCGAGAAACCTCACCAAAAAGGAAATGAGGGCTTCGCGCCCTTTTCCGTTCCCCCACCTTCCAAAGAAAAGGGATGGGTGGGCGGGAATAGACACAACTTTCTGTGGGCACCTGTTTTTTGTTGGCCAGTGCCCCAATCCTTCGGCGTGCCCACGTACTCCGATGGTCCTCGCTCGCGCTCACCAACGCTGCGACCCACGACACCGGGGGACGTGTGCTCTCCTCTGGTGTCCAGACATGTTGTTTGGAGGGGACGCGAAATCTAATCTATGTACGTATATACCAGTCCCAGTTTTCCAACAATGATGCTTTCAACTCTTACGGTTTCACTAAACGACAATTTAGTCCATCTTCGACAAAAATGTAGGCTATTTTCCTTTGTGCAGTGGGTATAGTGCTGCTGGGCGAAGCACACAATTGCAACAACAGTTGTTTCCGTTGTTGTTTTTGTTGGCTTTGTTTCTCTATTGCTTTGGCGTCGTTCAGGCGTTCAATACCTTGCCGAGATGCATATCGTTGCCCCCACCCCCCAAAAAACAGAAAGACAGCCAACCCTCTGATATCAATTTGCACCTTCTGCGCCACACAGGCTACCTGCTAACCAGGGAAGGAGCAAAACTATACCTGAAACGAAACTTGAGGTGTCGGAGCACCCACAACGCTAGACAAAAAGTTCAGAATAACAGATAATGGAGCCCGTCGGTGCTGCCCAGAGGTCAAAATCAGGTAGCACAAAATACAATATACAATGACCAAGTTAAGCATAGTTTCACGAAAATGGACCACAGACGAACACACAAACAACAATTGCACTTAAGCTACGTTGTCCGAATTTATCCATAACCACACGCAGTAGTGGCAGCAGCAGCAGATCGCTCACCTTGTCTATTATGCCGTGCAGTTCGAAAGGCGACCCAGACCATCATTTTTGGGGTCCCGAATGCTGAACGCCATACCCCCCACCCTGTTTTGTATATCTGTGGGGTACTCTACTTGTGAGATTTTTTCTGCCTTTCCTGGAAGTTGACTTAACATATGTGCCTTAAGAACAGGGACGATTGTACACTATCCACCCGAAGGATGGTAAAAGTGCGCTGTACCCACCTTCATCGCGTACAATCCAAGAACATTTATCTCTCATGTACGTACGTGCTGAGCCGGCGTCCTGGTGCACGCACACCACAGATGAAACGAAACACTCCGAATACAAACAGTATTCGAATGCATCTCGAAGGAAAACCTGTTGGAGAGTTCGACGAATGCTAGAACGACAATCGGAACGCTTGCTCATGTTCGAAATATTGTCTGTAATATTTCGGCTTGGAAATCGACGCCACGAGTAGGGGTCTCGGTGGTTTCGTGGCACTCTGTTTTCAGCGATATCCGGAGGCGCTTGCTTCATCGTGTGTCATTTCTGACCGTAGCCTCGGAGTGTTTACCGTGCGAGACACTTACTCTGTGCCGTAGGGTAGCCGTGGCTACCATGGCACCCTATCGGATCCGCATTATCGTGGTCGCAGCAGTCAGTCGGGGTCTGGTAGATGGCCGTTGTCATTCGCGAAGGCATGATCTCTGGGGGCGAATCATGGGTTCGCTACGTATTCTGTCTCTGGGGTTATTGTTCCCGTGTGCCACCACGTCGTAAACTACTGGGAAACAATGCAGGGCATGCATGAGTGCTGTAATATTCAAAAGGTTGGACCCTCCCCCTTTGCCTGAAGACGCGCACTGTCGAAGAAAGGTTGAGAGGACTCGAAAAGACATGTTCTCCTGTCTCGCTTCGCGATTGTTGATGTCTGACAGGCCAGCAAACGTCAGTGGCTCTCCTTGTGAATGCACTTCTGCTACAACGTGATTGACACCATGCGGGGATTCGAGAGCTGAACCGGCTTTTGATACACGTACCGTGCAGCGCTTTGAAAAACACAGCCGGTTGTTCACACGGGGACGTTGACGTGGCGCCCGGGGCGTTGAAAATCAAACTAAATTATGAGGAGCTGGTTCAAATACGTTTGTCGCGCCCGGGTCTATTTCTGCACGGTGCTTTTCAAGGTACCACTGAAAGATTCAAAGAACGGTGCGATGGGGCTGAGCGAAACTCAAAAGGCCCCGCGTCGAGAATGAGAATACAGAAGTATCACCTCTGCCCACCCCACCTTCGGGCACGTTCTACTTCCTCCGGGTATAACGTGTATTGTGCCGATAAATAGAAAGATACGGGTCCAGCATACGGCGCAACGAAAGATGGTAAAGTCAGCGACTACAGCGATTACTAGACAGCTTAGTGTCGCCGGGCCACGCTGTTGCTGCACTGGGGGATCAGGCGTGGGAATCCCTCGCACTGTTGGTGTGTTCTTCAGTGATTCAAACGTGTGCGTCCGGCTGTGTTCCTCGGATTATTTCTGCTGAAAAAGGATTGTTACGTGTCTGAGAAGTCGCCCGACGTCCGGAAGGGGAAAGCGTCCAAAACGAAAAGTGCCAGGTATCTTGTAGTCTGCGTGATGGCCGGTGACAAGTGATATGGTGCTGGCTGTGGCGACAAGGTCCTCGCGTAGGACGAGAAGATGTTTGGTGGTGATAGGCCGAGTACCCGAAAGAGTCTACGAATCAAATGCTCGAGTTNGATGGCCGGTGACAAGTGATATGGTGCTGGCTGTGGCGACAAGGTCCTCGCGTAGGACGAGAAGATGTTTGGTGGTGATAGGCCGAGTACCCGAAAGAGTCTACTAATCAAATGCTGGAGTTGGCTTGGGACGTCGCTCCCGAGAGGGAGCACGCGTAAGCGAGCTTCGTGATTTTTGCACCATTGGCGTGACATGTTCCTATTGCCCATGGTAGGGATGGGTGCCAAGGCCGACCGAAAGAGGTCCTGTGTCGTGACGGGCATGACGTTCGATAATCGAAGCGGGCTGATTTCGTCGTCGGCTGAAGTGTTTGTGCCTGTTAAATGCATTGGGAGGGATGGCCGAAGCTCACGATCATGAAATGATGAGGAGGGTGACCTGGAGGTAAAGGTGGCCACTTTCACAACGTGGACGAAATACGTTCATGGTTACACCAATACACCTGCCTATGTGAGCCCAACTCCCTTGATTATCAGCTCACCCGAGGTTCAGCGTACCATATGAACGAGCCTCGCAGCACGGCGCGACCCAACATCACCTTGCATGTTTCTGTGTTTCAACTTTCATGTCCCTATGATGCCAACGGGTATCGAAGGGCTTACCGTGTGATTGGCAGGTTGGTGTTGCTCGACTTCGCAGCGTAGCCGAGCGATGGGCCGATATTGTCCGTGTCGCCTATTCGAACGGAAACATGTTTCTCATGCACGTTTGTATTGGGCACCAGTGCGATGAGGGTAGACGCGTGGCATGTTGCATAATTTGTTCACCTGTCATGCGCTTGTCCGTCTTTGGTCGCATGCTGTGGGCGTCGTGCTTCAGGACCGATTCCTTCTGCTCTGGGAGGACTAACGGCTCTGCAGGAGCTGTGGCTGTGGAGCAACCAACTGAGCGGTGAGTGATGCTACAGAGGCGAAGCTCCCGCGTGCCCCAGCGAGTCCTTGTCGTGGTCGCACCCCAGAATTGTGTTTCGATGATCGGTGAATAACGTCGATGGGTCAATACTAGCCCCTCTCCGGGGAGACTGGTGTGTTTGAAAGCATTGTCCCAAGTGAAGAGATGCCTTGTCTGGAATCCCATGCTGCATCAGAAGTAACGTTTCACTCTTTCAAACTCAAGTCTTCTTTGCACGGTTCTCGCTTCCGACCAACACCTGTGTCACCTGCTCACAAGTGGTGACATGCTAACTATTTTGTGTAAGGTCACCTGTTATGGTTGAGAGAAAGTTCTTTGTTTTTCCGAAATTGAACAGCGAGCGTTGGAACCAAAGATCATGTACCAGGAATCGAATCGGCGATTGCACCGCTCACGTTCAATTCTGGATCGTTTGTTCGATGTCCTGAGAAGAGGTTATTTGCTTAGTGATGAGCTGTTCCCACAACCGTAGGACGGCGAGGATGCAACTATTTTGTTGTTTTCAACTCAGCCTCTGAGTCGCAGTGATTGAGCCCCTCTGGTGGCACGTCTGCTGCTGTGGTTTTTCTTGCCGTAATAAAGTCTTCACACTCAACGAACAACAACATTTTCTGTCGATTAGCTCTCGCTACGATGCACAGACAGGAAACGAATTCCGGTGTTGTCTAACACCTCCAGTGGAATGACATACTAGAATGCTACAGTTGGACATTCTGTGCCCCGTGATTTGTGCCAACCACTCGAAAGAAGTACATGAGCGCAATCGAGAGGTGCGAAAGGGTACACTATGTTTAACATCGACAACAGCAGTGGGGCCACTGCTCAGACTCTGTGATTGAGTCAGGGACAAATTCCCATACTCTTGGAAACTGCACGCGTGCATATCTTCGAGGCCGGTGGGTGTTCGATATTGGGTTTGTCGTCCGACCAGGCCAAATGTGTTAGACGTTGCAAGGTTGCGGAGAGGTCGGCCGTTGCAACCACAGGCGGTCGAGTTTTTTTTCTTCGGTGGGGACAAGGGTGTGTGAACGGGACGGGAATTGCTCATTCCCATGAAGTTCGTTTTGGTGAAACGCTGTGTTTTGAGGGCCCAAAGCAAGCACAAAAGCAAGCTGCAAGCATCGCACGATGCTTACCGAATGAGGGCTACCTGTGTTGAAATATGGCCGTCGTTGTTCAGGACACATGCCATCGAGGGAGGCCGCCCTTGGTATTGCAGCAGTCCAGAACATCGAACTGAAACGCATTAGCGCGGCAGCTTTTCTCTTCTCCAACAAGGGGTATTTCGGCGAAGGGTAGCGCCAGTGTATCCTAGCAAGATTAGATCTTTCGCAGTCATTTATGTGAGCTTCGTTCGATGATTTGTGCACAATCCTGGCGGTTTCTGGCCCGAATCATGAACGCCGATTCAAGCGCATATGGTTTGTATGGTATGATTTCGTGGACGATCACCAAATAGAAAGGCACCAGGTGGCGCCGAAAATTGTATTCGATGACGTGTTGGCTTGGATTGGCCGGACATGCGTCTATATTCCGGCGCAGTATAGCTGACGTATTTGGTCCTTCATTGAGTGCCCCCCGTTGTCGACTTGCCAGATGTCGTTTTGATGCGATGCCCTGTATTTTCTCATTGTGCCATGGGTTCCTTTACCTTCACACGGGATTGGTCATATGTGTCCACCAGAGCGGTGCGCTCTAGGTCATGCATCACGGAAGTACATAATGTCTCGCGGGTATCCAATCGCACGACCGTTGAACATCTCTACCATCTCTTGAGAATTCCCGTGGATCACGGCGATGATCTGGGATGCCACGCGGAACAAAGTAGAAAGCATCAACGAGAGGATCAAGGCGAGGTTGGGCCAATGTTCGCCCTTCTCCGAGGAGCCTGAGGCGTTTGTCACGTTTCCTATTACATGTTGCGTTTTCCGCACCCGCAGGCTGCAGCAGGAGTTTGGACTTGCCATGAAACCTTACGCCATGCGCATGGATTGGGCAGCGTTTTTCACTCCAGCCGACACTTGCTCGAGTGTGTAGTTCGTAAGTTGGGAACAGTACGCGAGGAAATGTTCAGAAAAACGTTCATGACGAATTATCCGACAAGAGCGGCTTCCATGTCTCACGTCGACTCCGCAATGAAGCACTCACGTTCATCGTCGATCGTATGGCAATCGAAACACTCTTGAGCAAAATGACCAACACAAGTCCGCTTCGCGCGAATGTTTGAGAATGGTTTTCACGTGCAGTGATAGTCTGTACTTGGGGTTTTGGTTTGGGACTTACCCGCCGAGTCACAGCGATGAAGGTGCTACCAATACCAGCCCCGTTGCTAAGATTCCCACTTATGGAGGACTCAAGTCTAGGTTAGGTTTCTTGGGCTTCCCCCCCCGCGCCAACATTTCTCGCGGCGTTCTCACGTTAAAGACAAAAGCGGTTGCAATTTTCTTCGAAGGGATACCGCTGGTCGCGCTAGTACGTCCGTTGGGAAATATGTTTTGAGAGCGACGCTGCTAGTGTTGCCTTCCTTACTCCGACAGGACGTTTTCCAGGTCGCCTGTCAATGACCGACGTGGTTCCGAGCAATGCCCGAAAATGTCCATGATTGCCTACTCGGGTGTTCGCCCTTCGTAGACGGAAGGCCCGCCGCATGTGTCTCGTACCCTTCGCCAGGGATTCAAACAGAAAATGGGTCGCCACACCGAACCGTCAATACAGAAAATGGGTCGCCGCCCGGGACTAGTACTTGTCCGCCTCCTTCTCAAAGTGCATTGCATCCGTTAAGACGAGTGAGGAAATCCTAATCAGCCTTGTCGTTGGTGCCTACCTTGAACAATTTCTTGAACGGCCCGCGTACTGTGGTACGTTGTGCTCTATTGGTTGCAGGGCATGCATGTTCGGGCATGGCTCGTCGTTGGTATTCGTGTGATGCGGGTGTTGATTGTGTTTATTTTGCAGTTCATGTTCTGGTTGGTTTTCAGTTCCAGTGACGAAGAATGTTGCCCACTTGGTGACTTGCCTCTTTCGTATGCTGACACGATATTTCCCGACCTCTTGAACTAGGTTATAGGGTGTTCTTCTCTACCAAACCAGAACACGGTTTGTGCTTTACTCGCAGTTTTGTCTTTCTCTTCGAGTGATGTCTGTAAACGTAACGACAGTTGAAACTGTTGGCCTGGTCTGTTCTGCCTCCCATTCCGCAAGCGTGCAACTTGATGCAAACGAAAGGCAAATCGATGCTGTGCTATATGGTGTAAGCCTGCGTTTGCCAACACAGAGAATTTACAACATGTGGACCCGAAGAATGATCGAAATACTCTGTGCCCAGGTGTTTTGCTCACATTAGAAGAACATTTGTATTTTGAGTACGTGTTTAGATGGTGTCCCAGTACACACCAGAGGCGAGAACCAATGCTCCCAGCATCCAAAAGATGAACATGCATTTCGTATGCAAAGTAGTATGTTTGAGAAAGTTCAACACCTGTTTGGCAGTATCGAAGCGATTTCGTGTTGATACGCTTGCGTATTTCTGGACTAATGCAATTTTCCGGCTTGGAACTCAGCGACACGAGTTGGTATCCCTGTGTTTTCGTGGCGCTCTTTTTTCAACGATATCCGGAGTTCGCGTCATCCTGTGTCATGTGTCATTTCTAATTGTGGCCTTGGAGCGTTTCCCTTGCGAGATATTTGCTCCCTCCTGTAGGGCAGTAGTGGTATGCTTGAGCATGGCACCCTATCAGCTCCACCCTCTCATGGGTCGCAGATCTTAGACGTTGTTAGAGCCACTTGGATTTGACACCCCTTACGCCGGTAGGATGGCCGCTGTCATTCGTGCAGGCTTGGTCTGTGGGGGTGATACATGGGTTCGTTTTCATGTATCTCTCTTTTCCGTGTACCACCACATGTTTGGAAACAATGTAGGGCTTGATGTGGAAAATGCAACAGGGTCAACCCCCCCAACCCTTACCCGCGGACTATCGAAGGAACGTTGAGAGGAATCGAGGAGACAGCCGTATTCTCCTGGTTGATGGCGTTGAACGTTTAGCTCAGACACGCCAGAAATTCATGAGGCTACGTCGCCAAAATGGGAGAACAGCCGCTGGTGTACCCCTCGTCGCTTCGCGGTTGTTAATCTTGAGAGGCCAGCAAACGTCAGTGGCTCTCCTTGAGAACGCGTCTCTGCCACAACGTGATTCACGCCATGAGGATGTGCCGAATACCGAATGCCAGCTCGAGACGTTGGAATCAAACTATGGTATAGCTGGTTTAATTGGGTGTGTCGCGCCAGGATCTATTTCTTCACGGTACTTTGCAAGTGACCACAAAAGCATAGAAAGAACGGTGCCACCGACTGAGCGCAACTCAAAAGGAACCACGTCGAGAATGAGAATACAGAAGTATGTATCACCTTTGCCCAACCTGCCCAGGGGAAATTATTCGTCCTCCGGGCAAATCAAAGTTACGCCGATAAATAGTGGAAAGAAAGATAGAGGTCCAGAATGAGGCCCAACGAAAGATGGTAATATCTGCGAGTACAGTGAGTACTGCAAGTACAATGTCCCGCAGGCATCAACGCACGGTGGCGTCGTCCTCGCTAAACTTGCAATTTTTCAACCAAGCAAACATTCGATCTAGCTGAAAACCATTCGCAGAGCGCTGCAGATCCCGAAGAAACTTTACACCCCCAGCTCCGTCGCTTCCCCATTACTGCAGCCCTTTCAAACGCCCTGCAGACCCCGAAGAAACTTTACACCCCCAGCTCCGTCGCTTCCCCATTACTGCAGCCCTTTCAAACGCCGTCTTGACGTTTGTTCGCTACTTCACGTTGTTTCTTGAGTTCGCACGGGTGATGCGCCGAAACATGAGCAAGGAATGTGACTGCTTTTTCCGCATCGGGGACGTAAGGCCGCACCAGAACGTGTAATTTTCAGCGGGGTTGTGTATTTGAATCAACAAAAGAAATTGTTTCGAAATCGTTCGCACCCCCGGCGGTATCTCAAGGCGTTTTGCTGTGTTCCCTTTTTTTCGGAAGAAATCGGCGACATGCCTGCATCTCTGGCTCGTCGATGCTCATGCACTCCGTTCCGGCACACGCCGGGCTCTGACCTCCCCTCGGATGTGCGATCTCTCACGTGCAACCGTCAAGGCATGCTGTCATACCTTGCATGAAGCATGACTAACGCGCCATCAGGTGTGACTCGAAGATGTGGGAATCACAGATACAGACACCGCCTGACTCCCGAAATTCTTGACAGCACCGAAAGTGCACTCTGCTTGACCCGGAAACACACAACGGGTGGAACGATTGGTAGGGCAGGGCGAAGACTTGTTTCATCTGCGACTGACCATCGTTTGCTACTTGAAAATATTTCAGCCGGATCTGTCCGCGTGTTGGTTTGGGCAAGTGCAATCGAATGACAAACGTTCGCCGAGTAATTTCCGCCATGAACAGGGAACAATGATGCGCAACTGTACTTCGTTTTGAGAGTGGCGAGCTTGTACTATGCAATGGGACGAAGGCTACTCCGAAACCTGGCACACACGGAATGCGGACTCTGGCCTCATCAGATGCCCTCAATGAAACCCTTCGCAAAACAGATTTGGGCTCGAACATGCGAGAACGTACTATGACGGGCTATTACTCTTTATTCTATGGTGGAATGCGTTGCCGCGGATTGGAACTTACCTGACAAGGAATGTGGTCCTGGTTTGACGTGTCTCAGAAATGAGCTACAGTCACCGGTACGTCTTGGTTGACCTCATCCCTCACGTACGAAAGCTTCCCCTTACGGCACAGGGCATTTTCATGGGTTTATGCCCGGAGACGTGTCGCCTCGATGTGATTCCTTTTGGACCGTTGGGCAAGCGCAAGAGGCCAGTCCCCCGCTTGGCTTGGAGTGGTTGTCATGCTGGTGGGGGTTGGGAGGTCACAAGCGTCAGGTATCCCGCAATGTCCACATGAGCTTGATGGTCTGCTGATGCACCTATCTCTTGGCTCACACTCACTCGGATTGGCGAATTCGCTTTGGAACGTGTCGAGGAAGGTACTACATCCGTTGTTTGTATGTCCCAAAGCCTTTTCATGCCCGCCCTTGTTCCATGGGCGGTATTGTTCAGCGCATTTGGTCAGGACAAACGTCGATTCATCGCACACTCTTGCTCGTGCACCAGCACCTGTGATTCGGTACCTTCATTAGCTACACAAACTTGACGCTTGTTCGCTACTGCACGTTGCTTCTTGAGTTCGCACGGGTGATGCACCGAAACATGAGCAAGGAATGTGACTGCTTTTTCCGCA
>CACKRE030001025.1:0-12980 GCA_902602495.3 Ectocarpus sp. CCAP 1310/34
GGGGGGGGCGAGCAGGCAACACGGTAAGAAAAAGCACCAATTATCATCAGTGCGTGCGGGGCATGGGGCAGGGATGCAGGCAACAAGATATTGAGAATACACCATACATCATACATATCCACCATACATCATACATATCGCAAACAACTGCCTACTTCCGCAGGTCGTGGGCAGCAAGCACAGCGCAGCCGACAAAACGCCAGCGGATGTCCAAAAGTCCCGGCAGCCGTTTCACACACACACAAAAATAAAAGGGAAAACGACACAACAGGGTATATACCCTGGTCGAAAAGCGACACACCTGGGTACACGGTCGTTAACAGCAGTAAATGCACTCATATCATTGGTCAGCGCCCAATTTCACCCCGGTGCGTCCGAAAAGGCGCAGGGTATACCCTTTCATGACTACTTTTCTCAATAACTGTACCCTAATTTCGGAAATGTACCCTGACCTGTCGGAAAATTAGACCCTTTCATCAATCATTTCCCCCGCAGGAATCTTCCCAACTCCTTTTCCCCTCCAACCATGGGATACCAAACGGCGACTCTTCCCGCCCAATAACAACCATGGCAACGGGGCAGGAATCAGTTTCCGCCCTTGCGAAACAACACCAACCGTCAACTCTTCCGCTCTAAATCAACAATGGCCGGGCAACACGTATCCCAGCACAATTGTTCCGTTTGGAAACATGCACACGCGCGTACGATACCCCGTGGACGACTGCTTGCTGCAGTCCAGACAATATGCGAGACGCACGGGTCACGCTGTGAAAGCGAGACCGATCCAGCATACGGTTGACATGCATAGCACGTGCCAGTGTGTGGCGCTGTGCTGGCGGCGAGCTCGCGCCCGCAACGAGGGTGGAGGAGAGAGGCAGGACCAGCACACACAGACCCGCCCTTGACATCAATCAAGCACACACAAGTCTTATCCATACTCTAGCAGTAGGACACTGCTGTGTCGTGCAACTCGATCACCCTCCCTGTCGATAGAGAGAAGAAAGAGAGCTCGCGTTGTATTTCATCGGTTCATCCGGCTGAAGCCTGACGTTTTCATACTACATTGATTGGTCGGCTTGGTCGGCTGGTAAGCGTAACTGCTGCCGCTACAGCAGTAGTTCAGGCAAGAAACACATCGCGATTGAGACACAACAGACAACGCACGCACGCAAACACTTTACATCGCAATTGAGACACGCAACAGACAAAACACGCACGCACACATGCATATTCATGTCAACCATGCTGGATCGGTCTCGCTTTCACAGCGTGACCCGTGCGTCTCGCATATTGTCTGGACTGCAGCAAGCAGTCGTCCACGGGGTATCGTACGCGCGTGTGCATGTTTCCAAACGGAACAATTGTGCTGGGATACGTGTTGCCCGGCCATTGTTGATTTAGAGCGGAAGAGTTGACGGTTGGTGTTGTTTCGCAAGGGCGGAAACTGATTCCTGCCCCGTTGCCATGGTTGTTATTGGGCGGGAAGAGTCGCCGTTTGGTATCTCATGGTTAGAGGGGAAAAGGAGTTGGGAAGATTCCCGCGGGGGAAATGATTGATGAAAGGGTCTAATTTCCCGACAGGTCAGGGTACATTTCCGAAAACAGGGTACAGTTATTGAGAAAAGTAGTCACGGCAGGGTATACCCTGCGCCTTTTCGGACGCACCGGGGTGAAATTGGGCGCTGACCAATGATATGAGTGCATTTACTGCTGTTAATGACTCTGTACCCAGGTGTGTCGCTTTTCGACCAGGGTATACCCTGTTGTGTCGTTTCCCCCCCCCAAAAAGCCAACCCCTTCCTTCAAGCATGGCGTACAACAATCACAAACACAGAGCGTATTTTCTAAAACAGAGCCAACTTTCCTGCACGCATGGCTTACATCTTGAAGTCGCTGTGCCCCCAAGTGCCCCGCGCATCGTCAAGCTTGATCTGCGCCACCCCGGTAGCCCTGAGAAACAAACAAGACCAAAAAAAGAAATGACGTCAGTGAACCTGCGCCGAGCGGATCAACCACGAACAGCAATGACATCAATCAACGGCGACCAACAACAGGCAGAACAGCGGATACATTCAAACACCCGTGCGCGAGAACAAGATACGTTCAAAACAAAAGGTAAAAAAAAACAGAACAAAAAATTGACAAAAGGCATACAGGACTGCAATTGTGGTGCCCTAGAAAAGCAAACGGTGCACAGGAAGCGCTAAAAATAGACAATAGGGCATACAGCACTCCATTTCTTGTGCCCTAGAAAAGACGATTGTTGTTGTTATCTTCACATTTAAGACCGTTCCGATCTCTCTCCACCCACCCACCCAGTACCTTCGTATGTCCGTACTGATACAACACTCGACGCGGTCGATTCCTGTGGTCGCAGAAAAGACGACTAACAACAACTGTATGATGAAGGCAACGGTGAACTATAGGGCAAAAATAAATCGTAGGAAACACAGACCAACGTTAAAAAAGGACGAAACAGAAAGCAGCAAAAACATACATGAATCCCAAAAAAACGAAAGCACCTGTACATTTCAAGTATACGTACGTCTGGCTCAGGAAGACGAGAGGGGTAGGAGTGCCAAACAAAACCACGTCGCACGAGTCGAAGTCGTTTTCGAAGGCCTCAGTCACCCTATCCCACTGCGCTGGTCCCATGAAAGTGCGGTTCTCCCACGAGGACTTGGTTCCCTGAGCCCTGATAGCATTAGAAGAAAAAAAAAAAACACACACACACACACACGAACGCGCGCGCGAGATAGAGAGGAGACGGGGGCAGTGGCGGGAGAGACAGACAGACAGACGGAGAGAGAGAGAGCGAGAGAGAGAGCAAAACGAATCCAGAATCATTAGTGGTCGTCGTGTGCAAATTTCGGACCTACGTGAAGCAAGCCTCCGGCGTGCTGACACGAATGATCTATACAGGCGAGACAAAATAACAGAAGCGCAGACTGAATAACACTGCTGCTGTCATAAGCAGTACAGAATAAACCTACCGCCGCGCAATGAGCGACAACCACGTCGTCAAGACAACCAACAGCACTTACTCAAGAGCAAGACAAAAAACAAAACAAAAAAAGTCCCCTACTCTCCTGACTCGCACCCCCCCCTTGTTGTATCCACGTCCCCCCCTCCTTCTGCCACACTGCTCACCTGTGAAGGCTGCGCTCGACACGATTGTCGGTCATGAAGAGCCCTACGCGGGGGCTGAGCTTGCAGGCGTAGTAGGGCTTGATACTGAGGTCGGTCACTGCAAAAAATAAAACAGGACCAACGAACGCCAGCAGAAGAAAAAAAGTTGAGCTTCGGTAAGCCTTTCAGAAACCTGGAATGCAAATAATAGCTGTTGTCCTTGTTGGTCTGTTTGTTTTGGGTGGTTTGGTCGTGGCAAGGCACACTGGTGCTTGTATTGCTTGTTCGACTTGGTAGTTGATCCCGATTGACCCTTGTAACTCCTGAAACAGCCTTGGGGGCGGCGGGGGGGTATTTCTCTACAACAACAGTGAGGGTTGTCTAATTAAGGTGGTGATGGAGCGGCGATAATGACGGCCTATATCGGGGCAGCCGCCGATACAGTATGTAAAACAACCTTGATCATTCCGCACGTGACGGCCAACTTCACCCGCTTTACATAGGGCGACCGCCTTATTCAGCCCGCCTGATGCGGGGACACCCAGTGTAGTGAGTTTTATCCAGAGACCGCGAGGGAGCTTCATCTTCTGCGCGCTTGACCACAACATGCGCGCGCTACACACAGCGATCACGTCGCCTCGTGTGTGATACACTTGGAGTATGAATGTCATTTGCTTCTATAATTCAGATGGAAAGTCCCAGATGGATACTTCGTCAGTATTTGTTGCTCCACATGTACGGCAATGCAACTATCCCGTGCTCAGGGAACATTCTCCGCGGAGTGAACTTTAGGACACACTTCTCGTCAAGCTCGTGCAACCCCGCCCCCCCCCCGCCGCCGACAACATCACTTAAGAACTCGCAAAAAAATATTTCTACGATCGTAAGAATATTGCGGACAGCAGAAAGTTAATCCGCGTTGAGTTTGCGCGAAGAACAAAAAAAGACAAGTCACTCGAGAACACGCGCCACCAATGCTACGATCGTAAGAATTGTACCACACGAACACGCGGCGCTTTACGCATACCGTCCAAGTCATTCGAGAACACGCTCCACAAAATGCTACGGTCGTAAGAACTGTACCAAACGAACACGCGGCGCTTTATGCATCATGCATACCGTCGCAGTCCTCGAGAAGCTGATGCTGGTACTCGTTGTAGACCTGGTAGGCCAGCGTGGCCACATAGAACGCCAGGGTGGATGGGTTGTGGTGGTCCGGCTCGTCTCCTGCAGAATTTCACGCATGTTATGAGGGGTGGGGGCTGGGGGGCGTACCCTTATGTTTTGCATGCCTTAGCGGTTAGACCACTGACCACGCGTCCTCGAGAGGACGGAGCATTGTTCCCACAGGACCGATCACCGATGGCCAATCGTTCTTTCCTACTTTGCCAAAGGTGGCTGTGAGGGGTGGGGGGTGATTGCAAAAAGGCAACGGTTGACCCGCGTGATCTTAACTTTGGTTTGTGCCCGAAGATAGAGGTTTTGTCTGATCGATCACGTGCCAGCATCGACGACATAATTTGGTGGTGTGCTACGCCAAGTGCGGAACCTAACCATCTTCTCTGGTCTAAAAACAAGTGCACTTTACGCCTGCCACTCTTGAGTCTTTTGCACACCGTATTTTCCATACAGCAGTTGCCATTGCCAGAAAACCAAGCATTGTTTTTTCTATTACCACACAACGAATCCATCTCTATCCACAGAACGAAGCTGGCCTCAGCCGCTGCCGCTGCTTGAGCCTTGCGAGGTCAAGAAAGAGGCGCGGACATGTGCGGCAACGCTCACCGCCACTGACAAGGAGCGCAGCGAGGTCAAGCATTAAATCCGCCAACTGCAGCAGCGGGACCAGGAAATGGAGAAAAAACGCGACGAGCAAGCTATGTACGAAAACTCAAGCAAGGGCAGCGGCTGAGGCCAGCTTCGAGTCTTCAGATAGATTAGCAATGGATTTTCCATACAGTACCAAGCTACAGGTTTATGCCAACAGGGAAAACAAGCTACAGGGGAACAGCTTCTCAACAAATTTGACACAAAGGCAGAAAAGAAAATCCTCGACGT
The DNA here is from genome assembly GCA_902602495.3 of Ectocarpus sp. CCAP 1310/34. NCBI lineage: Eukaryota > Phaeophyceae > Ectocarpales > Ectocarpaceae > Ectocarpus > Ectocarpus sp. CCAP 1310/34. The sequence goes on from CACKRE030001025.1 coordinate 5,188, forward strand.
CATGCGAAAAAAGAGAACCAATGCTGCGCATGCCACATATTTACGATGGTGTTGAACCGGTGATTATCCTATCGCACTTGGACGAAGCCTTCCTGTGGTGACCACGGACTGGCGGCACCTCCTACCCGGCAGCCATACTGTCAGCGCTGATTTTTCTTAACTTCCTGTGTATACGTCAAAAACCAGCGCTCACAGCATTTGTGCCGTTTAATCCCAACCCGTGGTCACACATAAGGGTTCCTCTCTCTGAGGCCCCTACCCACCCCTCCTGCGGTACTCCTTGCCTTGCTGAATGGACAACAAAAAAAAAAATGGGACCTCACCGAGATCGTCAGTAAACTCGTGATCATCGCAGATCATGTAGTTAGCCGCGCTCGCGAGACAGATGGCTGTAAAGGGCATGTTCCATGTCCTGAAAAAAAGACAAGAGTCAAACAAGTGAGCAATTTGCTAATTCACTCCTCGCAACATTAACGCTTGCTCCATTTCCGTTCCTCCCTAGTTAAAACTCGGCGATACTGGAAGCAGCAAGGCAAGATGTAACTTGCGAGGGAGTCTTCGAGAGAAACGGTGCAACGGAATGGCTTCATGGAATGGTGTTCCGCGGGAATATGTGAAACACGGAACGGAACGCATAAATACCACAAGACCACAGTGCGCAAAGGCCCCAGAGCTCAATGCATTGTCAACATGAAGAACGGCAACGACAATACCGAAAGTACCGACCACCAGCAGCAATTACAACAGTCACCCTCCATGACTACCGCTCCACACCTTTACCATTTGACTCACGTGCGGTAACATTCGCGGTAAAACTCGCGCACTTCCTCCTGGTGGTTGTCCCAATCCTCCCTCTGCAACGGCTCCAGCAGGGTCAGAGACGCGTGCCACGCAGACTCGAAGTCCTCTCCGCTCTCCCTGTTTTGCATAAGCAAATGGTCGTACACGCGAAGGAGCCGTGAACAATCGACGATGTACTATTGTAGTTAGCGGATAAGACTGACATAACTTGAGGTTGGGTAATATCGCCGTGCAAATCTCGTAAAATCAATTCCCCTTGCAGAGACAACGCCAAAAATAATCCAGAGAAAGACGTGGGAAATGTTATGCTCCAATACATATGTGTGTGTCTTCTGTGATACTAAAAAGAGTATTGAGTTCAACTACTGTAGTTTGTTCTTTGGAGCTTTAGGGCAAACATGGGACTACTCATACAATGCTCATTCGTGCCGTGTGCCCTCTCTCTCACTTGGTGCCGAACTCCACATCTCCGTAGACCTGATCGCCCAGGTGCAGGATGCAGTCCACGTCGCCGATCACCCTCGTAAGGCGCTTCCACAGCTTGATCTTCTCAGTGAGGGCGTGGTTGTTGCAGCTAACCCTGAGGTTGTTCGCGCAACGGCATGGGAAAGGGAAGGAAGGTTCGGTGCTGAAGAGACCGGGTGGTTGTTTGTTCGCGCAACGTAGAACAAGAACGAAAAAGGCGGGAACTGTTGTGACCGGGGGGGGATCGGGTACTGCTGAAACTCATGTGGCGATCTTCCACGGGTCCTGAGTGGGGGTGATATCTTGCGTAAAATATGTAGGGAGGGTACTGTGCATATCCATACCATAGTATTGGTTATGCAATTTCCGTGTCGGAGCTACTTTTCCACCGTAAAAACTCACGTGGCGATCTTCCACTGGTCCTGGTCGCGACTGGGGCATGTGAAGCGCGCCTCGCGAACCTCTTCTTCGCCGATGGTGACGGTAACGCGAATCCTCTTGCCCGGGGCGAAGTTCTCGAGCTGGAAGGCCGTCGGCGTTCTGGGGACGAGGTCCTGCGAGGGAGGGAGGGAGGGAGACCCGACGTGGAGGCATGGGCAGGTAAACACAGGGATATGAAACAATGTTCGAAAAGGAGGTAATAACCGTTACAATCCAAGACAAGAGAGAAGCGAATGCGACCAAAAATACAATCACCAAAAACAATGATGTCTCACGGAAAAAGTGGAAGAACAAGGTGTTGTAGTGCATGCGTGAAACGTTTCTCTTTTATCCTTGTAGCACGCGTACCTCTGCGCCGAAAGTGCCAACATGTAAACACACAAGTCAGCGAAACGCAATTCTCTACAATAGACCTCCACATCAATTCCGCGAAAATCCGTTTTCGGCATCCATGACATGCGTGGGGTTGGGTGATGGACGCTACCGGTTGTTCAGGCACTGCGGCCACCCCACCACCCGCAGTGAACGGTGATCTACCGTAAAAACACATTTGCAAAGGCCTTCACGATGGGAGCGGGTGGCAAGAGCTCCAACTTCGACACATTGTCTATATGGAACGAGTTGGCCACACTGTCGAACACCCAGCGCTCGACCTACCGAGGGCACGACCACATCGACGACGACAAACAACACCAAAACATGGCTAGACGCGAAAATAACGCCACACCTTGGCCACGGTGCAGACCGATTCGTCGTCCATGAACGCCTCCATGGTGACCGTCTGCTCAGACGCCACTTCAATCAGCACCCTGTTTGCATCCCCACGACAGCAGCATCAGCAGCAGCAGCAGCAGCGTTACAGGAGAGATAACAAGCACCATGCACAATACCCGGTCTTCCACCGGCCACAGGGGTTGGGTGGGGGGGGGAGGGGGGAGTCCTCATGCAAACGCATGCCGTAGGTATTAGATCTCGCATCTCCACCATGCCCGGATGGAGCGATGTGCCGTGTCTTCGCCGGCCCAGGCTTCGTTTCACAAGGATGAACCAAAAGCTGGTCGCTTCCGCCGTTTGCTGTACCAGATATGCTATCGGTTGATTCGGCATCCCAGCTAACCAAACCTGCAGGGGACTTGGCGGGGTCCATTGGGTCAAGAAAAGATCGCTGTTTACGACGACGCCTTCGCCACATGCACAACTCCAACAACTGAGTGTGTGTGGTACACACGTACCGCCCCCCCCCCCCCCCCCCCCCCCCCCCCCCCCCCCCCCCCCCNCGGCATCCCAGCTAACCAAACCTGCAGGGGACTTGGCGGGGTCCATTGGGTCAAGAAAAGATCGCTGTTTACGACGACGCCTTCGCCACATGCACAACTCCAACAACTGAGTGTGTGTGGTACACACGTACCGCCCGCCCCCCGCCCCCCCCACCCCGCCCACGATATGGTAAGACAGATCGTGAGGTCCCTCTGGGAACCAGTTACCTAAATGGTCCCCCGCTCTAACTGGTCTCGTGGGGGTGTTGTTGCTTCTTGGTCCTTCTTGTTGCTGTGGCGTTACTGCTGCATCAAAAATTGGGGGGTGAACTACTGCTGTAACAACGCATCGCATTGGTCTTACACCTCTTCCGGTAAAAACGCGCCGAGGATGAGAAGCACCACGCTGATAAGATTCGAATGTACAAGCATATATACTCCAAGAATCTTCAGATTCCATTGGCTGTTTTGGTCCCTGACTGGCATTACTTCTTGCGGAGTGTAAGGACCTACCACGCGACAGACGCACGAGGAAACCACGGCAGGTGCCGCAGATTCTCCGCTGCCCTCATCAGTATCGAAAGACTTAAACACATACATCCTCAGAGCATGACATATATCTGGAACAAGGGGTGCCCCTCTCTGTGGTGATGGGCATTTTTGTTGTTCCTGTAGAACGTTGTTTAGTTCTTCAACATGACACTGATGTCTAGCGAGAGATGCTCCCATCTTCGCGAAACAAATCAATCAGAGTTGAAACGAGGACGGAGACACCGCCAGATAAAACAAAACCAACAATTTAGCGGGCTTCCTTTGTGTCTTGAACATGCGACCATGAAGAACGTGGGTGCGCAACAATCCTACCGCTTCGTCGCTCGATAAAACCTGCTGTGCCTTTGCATATATGTTTGATGCGTACAGAGTTCGCTTATCTACATTGATCGACAGGCGAAATCTGGCACCGTGTGCACAACGTGCTCAATTAATGGCGACGATTTCATTGGCAGCCCGCGTGAGAGCGTCAGAGGCCGGCATGAGCGGGACAAAAAAAACAAGCAGGGCAGATGGCCCAAATAAACACCGCAGTGTCAACACAAAACCAAGTTGTGGGTGTGGTCGGTTGTTGAACGTAAAGGCAAGCATGGTAAATGAAGAGTAATAACAGAAAACGTCACCAAGCTGCTGCTGTCCTTGTAGATAGAGCCTGTTGCTCACTGGAGTGGAGATATCGCATGGATGCTGCTATTCTTCCTTGCTTCTATATTATCCTGGAATCTCTGATGCGAACTATTTAGTCATTCGGACAGACAGATGAATCGAAAAAAAAAAACAGGGTGCTGCTCTTTTTCTTGCCTTCCAGTTGTTTCTGTCACAGCTCCAACGATTGGTCCGACGAGGACAACGGCTCCGGAAGTGTGCCTTTCGTCTGGTGCCAGAATCCTCCACCGCTTCTCCGCTGTGTCGCGGCCGTAGAGCTTCCAAGGGCGGAGCTGCACCCGCCCGGCGGCGCTGCCGTGCTTCGACTCAGCCATACTTCCTTTGGATCGATTTATATAAGATGTACGAGCAGAGGGTGGAAAGGCGACGACAGAGGGAAGAGCGCAGAAAATAATTCACAAACCAATTTGGAATTTATGTGTGCAGACAACGAAGAGAAGGGGATAGGAACCTTGGTTGGAGTACTTGACTTATCAAGGTAGGCCTCATGGGACATGGCTAGAGAAAAGGCCCAACTGAGACGCTTAGCCTCTCATGGGCTAGCCTGCCGCTTCGAGCACAGTGTTGGTCAAGATGGGCTGGTGAATAAGTAGCAGAGACTGAAGCGGGTTGATGATCATGCAGCTGCTCACAACAAAAAATGACCCAAACTTCCAGCAGCAGAATCAGCGGCGACATGCCGGCGCAGACGCAGAGACACGCGCGGCTTTCACAAACGACACGACGCCCCTACCTCGCACGCCTGACAAGGACACTCGGACAGGCAAATGTGCTTCCGTTCGGGAAGTCAACAAGTGAGAACTTTGCACAAAAAGGTAATTTCCCAACTGCCGTCCACGACACGGCGCGCTCTTTCTCCCGCCGAGAGGTAAGGCTGGTGCGGGGTACGAGAGACGAAGCCGGGTAGATGTCATGGACGACGGGCGAACGGCTCACCCAGTGTGTGTTCGCCTCTTGCAGCAGAGCTGTCCGGATCCGCTGCCTGCTTGCCGTCGCCACTGCCGCCAATGACACCTGCTGCTGCTGTCGCTGCCGCGGTTGCTGCCGAACCGAGGGCCCCTGCTCCTGCCAAACCGAGAGAGAGCAATTTATCCCTCTTCCTTTGAGGGCCTTCCGACATGGTGAAAACCCTTTTATCCCTTCTTAGCCGTTAGACGAACGGTGGTTGACGTGGTGAAACGGATAAAACAGCGCGAAGGAGGCGCGTGCTGGGAGAGAGACCCGGATAGCACAGAAAGTTATGTGACCCCCAGCGACGCAGGAGGGCAAAGGTTGCTCGAGGAACAGCCGAAACCCGAACACCGAACCAAGTTTACCACGGCAGCTTGCTTGTGTTCTCTCATGCATCGGTTCCTGCGTCAGGCGTGCCCCCTGTACACCCCCCCTCCCCCCAACCTTCAACTCGTGATTTGTACAGCAGTATGAATTTTACTTTTTGGTCGATACTTCGGGTGGCTCAGTTTGGGTGTTGGAAGTGTAGAGCAGGTCGGCTATGACGGACCGTAGATGGGTAAAAATCGTGTTGCATTGATCGGGGGCGTGCTTGCTTGATTGAGCTCGTCGTCAATCGATCACGGCATCCAAGTCTCGCACCAAGCTCAAGCAAGAGAATCTCCATGAATCTCCACCGTTCCCGTTCCTCTGCACCGCGTCACTGCGCGATCGCACACAGATGTACTCAAGATACCACCCGTCACACCAGTGATACCATGCCGTACAGCTAGTCCGCTGCTTGTATGAAACGGAATGGACCCGCCCAAGATGGTATCTTTAGGCAAATGCTCAAAAGGATCAAAATACCCGTTACGCAGCCCCCCTGAGGGAACGTACACATATATCCACAGAGTGAGTTTTTTCTCGCTAATTGAATCCTGGTCTCCGTTGGAAGCGACGCGCTCCAAAGCTCGTTGTTAGTAAACTTGATCGACGTCGTAAGTCGCGAGGGAAGGGATTGCTGTACCCTTCTCGCGATAAAAATATCTCAGGCAGGAACCGCAGGAGGGGGTCCAACCCCCCCTCCTATGTGACCCCGGTTGGGTCGTCTAGCTGGTAGAAGTGGAGGATAGGGGCCAAGGGGCAGACGACAGAGTCCAATGATGAGAGCAAAAAAAAAAAAAACAGTCCTGCATCCTGCATTATTGTTAGAATCCCAAGAAGCAATCAATAAATATACTGGTGTAGAGCGCCCCCGTCCTCCCTTCTCCCCGCTTTCACTCTCCAAAATGTATGCGCGGCACACAACAGACACTAGTGCAGTAGAGCACAGCCAACCGCACACGCTCGCCAGGGATACATTCTCATGTCGCACCCCTAAAATCACACACATTCTCATCAGGATGGTACAAAAGAATAGATAGCCATACAACGCGCACCAACTGGCATATCACAATTCCAAGGCATAAGACTAGGGTGTCTAGCGGTCGCAATCTTGGGGTCTTCTCCTGTAGACAGAGAAGAAAGGCTTTCCGAACGGGAAGACGGTCGAACTCATCATCACGTATATATTACGGATAATGGTCTGTGCTGCACGAGAACAGTGTGAAGAGCACGGCCACCACTACTGACTCTACTCCATGCAATAGTATGCCATCACCCACCAAAAGATCTCTCCGGGTGAGAAAAATCAACAATCAACGATACGAACAACCTACTCATCATCGCCTCTTGCCTTCATTGCAACTTCCTTCGGGTAGGCAGCCAAGAACCCTCAACCAACCGGCTCCCTCCCTCTCTACTCATCGCACGCAAGCAACTCTTGACCCTCATCACCGTCCACAACGATTCACAGCGACCAACAAACGTTGTGCCAAAAACATTCAAACACGGCGCACCGGGGCCCAAATCTCTACACCCATGGCAACACCCCCACCCACCCACCCCATCGCATCATCATCGACGAAGCCGTACCCGACCAACCTCCCCCGTGCAAAATATTTACAACGTGCTGTGGTTCGAGACAATCGCAGATTGCTGCGCACACAGGAGCACACCCACTTGCGAAATTCCCGAGCAAAAAGTACCGAAAACCCGCAACCAACCGCCGTCTCCTGCCACCGCCCGTGGCTTACCTTTCAGTAGGAGTTCTATTACCCAAACATCACCATAAAAACTCTCCAACTCCGTGGTATGCACACATCTTCCCATACAACCCTCTTGCTAGCTGTCCTCCGTACTACAGACGAAGGCTGTCTTGACAATGGTGAGCGGCTGCACATGAACGGATGAGGTACGTACGTAGTTTCTCCGCTCGAGTGAGTCGCCACCGAGTCGACCTGCAGTGCCCAACAATCATGCCTTCCATACTCTCTCTCTCTCTCTCTCTCTCTCTCTCTCTCTCTTGCTCTCTCTTTCTCTGCCTCTCTTGTGCACAGCCGTAGGGGGGCGACGCCAATGCCAACCACAAATACAAACGCCCACCCCCCCCCAAGTCTCCTCGTCCACCATCACGCCCCCTCCCCGACAACGCCTCCACCGCCAATGCTCGCCGAGGTGGTGCTACCCGCCTTGGCCTCCCTCCTGACATTGTACCCCACCTCCGTGTCCAAGGAGACGCGGAGTTGGCGGCCCTCCCCAGGCCGGAGGTAGTACCTGTTGGTTGTTCAGGGGGGGGGG